>CAJUYH010000170.1:0-83409 GCA_910591685.1 Galerucella tenella | reverse complement strand
TCACTTTTAACACAAATACCATACAATGTTTTTTGTACAACTTCCCTATTTTGATAATGAAACGAGCGAATTTGCAATGACAATAAATTCAAAATGCATTTTAGTATTCAAATAATCAAAAGATTGTTGTGAATGGCAGACGTTTACATAGCAGCGTGCTAAAAATATTTTTAACACTAGTGTTAAAAGTATTTTTAACACGCTGCTATGTAAACAATCGTTTTTAACATTGTTTGCTATCATTAAAAGTGTCACTTTTAATGACAGTTGTACAAAAAATAATTTTCCTACGATCACATAGGAAAGTGACATATCATATCGCACTGTCTAGTTTTATGGAAAGTGGCCTTTATTCATACGCGTACGGAAAAAAACTTATCCGTACGTGTACGAATAAAAAAGCTGTCAAATTTTTTTTTTTTAATTAAATTAACGTGTCTCGACTGCTGAGGTCATTGACACAGTTACAGTATTTCATGATTTTTAGGTTGAACAGTTATGACATTCAATACTACATTTTAGGTAGAACATGTTAGATATGCTTTATTAAATTTATGTCTTTTAGGTGGGATAGCACTGTATTCACTTCACCACTAAATTTCAAGATGTCACTGAGTGGTTCTTTTATATTGTGTTTGTGCTGGTAGCTTTGGTAGCGGGGACATTCCACTAGGAAGTGTTCAAAAGTTAGATAAACAGAACATAACTGGCACAGGGGGCGATCTTCTTTTGTCATTGAGTATCCATGGGTATAGCGTGTATGTCCAATGCGCAATCTTCTTATAATTATTTTTTCTTTTCTGGAGAGTGTGAAGTCATGGTGATACTCCAGACTAGGTTGTATTTCATGTAGGGCGGAGTGTGTAGTGTCCCAGTATGATTGCCAGGAGTCTCTAAGATGTTTTTCAAACAGAGATTTCAAGTCGTCATGGATTTGTAAAAATGTTTTTTGGGTTTCAGTTGTGGCCAGCTTAGCGGCGTTGTCAGCTGTTTCATTCCCAGTTATTCCAATATGTGATGGAATCCAAATTATCGTGATCGTGATGTTTTGAGAGAATAGTGTCTCGTATCTTTCATGGATATCTTGTATTCGAGGGTGTTTTGAGTTAGCTTTCCTGATTTCTTGGATTGAGGAGAGGGAGTCTGTACAGATAGCGACCTTTTTATTTCTTGAGTTTATTATTTTGAATACCTGGAGAATTGCAAAAATTTCTGCAGTAAATATGCTACAAGTGTCTTCAAGAGCGGTTGTGTAAAGGGTTTCGTTTGATGAGGTGACCGCACATCCTACTCCTTTGCTATTTTTGGAAGCGTCTGTATATAGGGTTTGGTTGAACTTCTGTTGGTTGATTCGTTTGGTGAATGTTTTCCTTAAGATTATGTTTGGAGTTTCTCGATTTTTGATTACCAATAGTGTTGTGTCGATCATTGGTGTTGGTTCATTCCATCAATCGATCTATTTGAAAAGTGATATTTTTTTTCATTTTCTTGATTGAAAAAAATTTAGTACGCGGTCGAGGATCGATCGATCGTACCCTTCGTCAGAAGTTCGATGTTGTAACAATTGATCGAAACTATTATATTTATAATAGTCGGAAAATGTAATCGTCTTGGAAGGTATTGATCATATATAAAATGTAGCAATAATAATTTCACTTTCAATTTCTATAATATTCCAAGCAATTGATAATTTATAATAACCTACCTATAACTACTTGCATTTTTGTTACTAATGATAGTTATTGTTACTCTTTGAAATCAATTATGTTGACTTTAATTGTAACATTTTGTGTATTAATATGTCAGATGTTGATTACACATTATTTGGTGAAATTATCACGTGATCGTGGAAGAAATACTGTACATTACTCGCGCAAAAGTGATTTTTCACACTCGTGTGATTGTCGCACTCGGCTTATGTCCCGTGCTACAATATTTCCCACTCGAGTAAAAATGTTATTTTCCGCACACGTTATGTAGGTAATATACTATTTTAATATGATTTGACTGGAAAATTTCAACTGTTTGTCCTTAACGCTTGAATTTTCGGTAGGGGGCAAAAACATGGGGTAACTTTTGACCACTATTTCAAATCGAAAATCCAAATTTCGACTTTCAATTTTTTTTTTGAAGATTTTGAGCTGCTAGTGGGCAGAAGATGCATGACATTTGAAAAACTGTAAATAAACATTTTGGTGGGAACACCAAAAGGCAAATTTTGGGCTCTATTCCAAACCGAAAATCCAAATTTCGATTTTCAATTTTTTCCTTTTAATTTTGAGTTGCGGTAGGGGGCAGAAGTTGCATGAAAATAAAAAAACTGTAAATTAACATTTTGGCGGGGATAACAAAAGGCAACTTTTGGGCACTATTCCAAGAGAAAATTCAAAAACTTGAACTTTCGGCCCACCCTAATGTTCAAACTCCTCTGACAACCAATCAGTGATATTATAACTGGGTAAAAAAACATCTGAAACAATAGGTCTCACCGACTTCCCAGGTTAATGTATTGTAACGTTTATTCTAATTTATATTTACAATTAATTTATATTTACAATTTATATTCAAAACAGTCCTTATTTAATAATTTATATGTCACACTAAACACACACTAACTATAATTTATATGAGAGTCACTTTATCGAGGCGCGATTGCTTCCTTTCAGTATCAACACTAACTGACTAACTAACTCCGCTGCGATGCTCGTCGCCTATTTATACTCGCACGTATGTTTTTCTAGAAACCTCTAGAACTCGAAGTTTTGGCGGATGCGCCGGGTTTTTCTAGATGTTACGTATTCCAGATCATTCTTGAAAATACGGCGGAGGAGCCATAGTCGTATCATATGGGAATTTCACTGGGGGCACTAATTGAGCACATTAATGCAGCATCTCGCGTAACAGTATCTAAGGAAGGCATTAGAGATCCAACATAGGCGATTCACTAGCAGGTAACTCATATTCAGAATTTCTGGAGGAACAAATGCAACAATTTTCAAGAGTATCTTTCACACTCGTTGCCATATTTTTTTACTTAATGTACTTTATACAACAAAGTAAACCTGGTCACTCGAAATACTCTTCTGGAAAGATACGCATCGGCAGGTACACATTCTATGTATGTAGACAGATTAACCTCTCTACATATTATCAAATCTATCGTAAATATTGAAAAAACGTCACAATAGGCAGTATTGTTGCAGTGCTCCACCACTTAAAGAAACCAAATTAAACCATCAGTAATACAGTGGAGAAGGAAATCAACGCGATAGACCTTGGAAGGAGAAAAAATAATGACCGAGGAAAAACTAGAATGAACCAATGATTATGGAAAAATTGGAACCCCAAGGCATTGAGAGATATCAATCAGTTATAAATTCACGCTCATATCATATATGCTGTTCATGGAGAATCAATATTTATCATATTTCCAAGGAGTTGTAGGTTTTTTTAATGAACAATTAATAAATCCCAAATGAGTCTCCTTCCTACCACCCAACTTCATTCTGCTTTTAACGTCTCCAATTTCTCTATATCAAACCCACGTACAACAAGTTATATGGACCGATTATTTTACACGAGGGGTTGTTGTATAACAGGCACAGAAATCGTAGTTTATTAATGAGCGTCTAGGCTTAGTCGCGTGCACCACAGTCTGCAATTTTTAATGGGAAGAAATAACATCACGCTGCCTTTTCGGCATCGACCCCTTGCTCCCGTAAATACGAGACACTTTTAATGACTCGAAGTAACAGTTACAAATGAACTTATACGATCTGCAAATGACTCCATCAATCTACTAGGAAGTTGTATCACAGGACATAAACTTTCATAATTCATATGAGACTGCTACACAAGGGTGTAACTCAATGGGCAGGGCAAGGAAGAGTTCTGACGCTACCGGGTGCAGCATTGAACTGCAAACTGATAATTTCAGTTCACACTTAAAGGTTGGTCGTTTAGTTATTCTAAAATAATAGGGATGTGAAGCAATTCCTCAAATATATCACTCATCCTTATCCGTATACGTAACGTAACGGAGCTACGTGATTAATAAAAAAAAGTATAGAGCAAATGCGTTCGTAACGTAACTATACTTGTGTTTTAATTTTCAACCTTAGAAATAGTGAGACACTGTTACCTTGATGTTAACCTTGGAGTGGACTGTTCTACACAAGGAAGTTACAGGCCCTGGTCAAACATGGACCTTCGCCATTGACGATGGATCTATGGCCGAACTGGAGAGGGTGGGTTTTAAACCCTACTTGGGTTTTGGGCAGGTTGTTTTCCGCCCTAAAACCAGGTCTTCCTCCCAACAGGCAGCAAAACTAGGTACTTCGAAAGAATCTGAGAAAATCCACGGCCCGGGACCGAGCGGAAAACCCCCTGCGGCAGTGAGGAGAACCAAAACTCCTCACAAGCTTAGGGGTAGTGCACCGTCGGCACGTAGCCAAGGCACCAGCCAACCAAAAGCTGGGAAAGCTGGTTTTCCCAAGATGAAGAAGGCTAACGTCTCTTCCAGGAAACCGGCAAAAGAGACTGGACTTGGTGTCCCGAAATCGAAGGCGATTATGGACTCGACAAAGGCACCAAAAAAACCAGCTGGGCCGGCGACGAAAGGTGATCAAACCTCGTCGACAGCAAAAATACAGCCTCATCATTGGCAGGTGCAGATGGTGGCGTCTTAATTGACCCACCGACTGATCCTCCCAGTGTTTGAGGAGATATAAGTTTGCCTGCGGCACCCAACACTCTGCCACATTCAATTGTTTACAGGCAAACTTACAGCATGCCAAGGCCGCTTCTTGCATCCTTGGCAAAAGGTTCAAGGACGAATTAATCGACCTTGCCTCTCTGCAAGAACAATGGACAGGAAACACAGACCGAGTAACCGGTCTCAGCAATATTCCTGGTGAGGTAATAGCCTGCCCTGGTGAAACCTAGAGCATGTCTACTCATTAGGGAAAATATCAATTATTTATTGCTTACAGGCTTTTGCACTCCAGATGTAGTAGCCATCCAGATGTACTTACCGGAGAAGAATGGCATGACAAACATAGTCGCCTGCTCTGCATACTTCCCAGGAGACATGGATACTGTACCCCCTCTTGCTATACGACGATTGATCGACTATAGCAAGAAGAACAGACTTCAATCAGTCATGGGCTGTGACGCCAACTCACACCATACATCGTGGGGCAGCACGAATATTAATCGCAGAGGTGAGTTACTCTTTTATTATATACTAGGGGAAGGGCTATCAGTTATAAATAAGGGCTCCGAACCAACCTTTGTAACTAGAAACAGATCAGAGGTGTTAGATTCAACTATCAGCTCAAACTTTCTGAGCAATAAGATACGGCATTGGGCTGTACCTACTGAACCTTCGTGTTCGGATCATAGACATATTCAATTCAGCATTGAAATAGGCCAGAGGCCAGTGGTGGAATATCGTGACTTAAAAGCTACTGATTGGAGTGGATAAAGAAATTCCCTTCAACGGTACGTTGGGGATGGTTTCACCACAATCAACAGTTGTGATGGGATAGATACTGCAGCGGAAAAGCTTCGCGAAGCAGTGATCTCCTCCTATCATGATAACTGTCCACTAAAGACTAGAAGAGATAATCGCAACTCTATTTGGTGGAACAAATGCCTAGAAAAGCGAAGAAAAGAAGTTCGACGACTATTTAACCGAGCTAAAGAGTCAGGCAACTGGGAGCTTTATAAAACTACCTTAACAAGCTACAATAAAGAAATCAGAAAGGCAAAGCGGAAGTCTTGGAAAAAGTTCTGTGAGAGTATTTCTGATATACCTCGTAGTACTAGAATTCACAAGATTCTCTCTAAAGAGTCTATTGCCGAGATTGGGTCGATGAAGTGACCTGATGGCACTTTCACGACCTCTAGAAAAGAAACGTTGGAGCTTTTGATTAAAAATCACTTTCCTGGAAGTTTGACTCTGGATAACAATCGACCTCCGCACTTTGAGGGCGCCAGGCGGCCAAAAAATATCGATTGGGAGGCTGCCAAGGAAGTTATCACAGCACCGGCAGTTGAATGGGCAATCAAATCTTTTCAGCATTTCAAATCTCCCGGTGAGGATGGCATATTTCCAGCTCTGCTGCAAAACGGACTGGAATTACTTCTACCCATCCTCATTTAACTGTATAGAGCTAGTCTGGCGTGGAATTACATACCACCCAGTTGGTTGGCGGCTAGGGTGGTATATATACCAAAAGTGGGCCGCACAGACCCACACCCCAAATCAGTCAGACCAATTAGCCTAACATCTTTCCTTTTTAAAGGACTTGAAAAAGCACTGGATTGCTACATCAGGCGGGTAGCTTTATATAATTCCCCCCTGAGCATCCATCAATATGCTTATCAAACTGGCAAATCAACAGATTTAGCTTTACACAACCTTGTTGAGAAAATCACACAATCCCTTAACAACAAGGAGATTGCGGTGGCCATATTTCTTGACATTGAAGGAACATTTAACAATGCACTACCGACCTCCATTGGTTCAGCTTTGACTGAAAAGGGCATCAAACCAACCATTACTGGTTGGATATATGCCATGCTAACAAATAGGACAGCCACTACATCCCTTCAGAACGAGACTATCAGCTTTAAGGTTTCCAGGGGATGCCCACAAGGCGGAGTACTATCTCCCCTACTGTGGTCTATCTTGATGGATAACTTGCTTAGCGATCTCGAAAGAGAAGGGGTAGAACTGCAAGCGTATGCAGACGACCTTGTCATCTTGGCAAGAACCAAGTCAGGAAGGGTAGCATATAATATCCTCCAAAAGACGTTGGACGATGTCCACAGTTGGTGTCAGAGGGAACAGATGTCTGTTAACCCTGGCAAAACTGTAATAGTTCCCTTCACTAGAAAAAGGAAGTTGGAGGATCTTCCACCACTTTCCTACAATGGTGAGGTTATTCCATTTGCAGCGGAAGTAAAATATTTGGGGATTATCCTAGATAAGAAACTTACTTGGAACGCTCACTTGGAAAAAGTTATCCATAAGGCCAGACTATCTTTGTGGACATGTCGCAGGATCTGTGGAAAATCTTGGGGCTTGGGACCCAAACAAATCTATTGGATATATGTGATGATTGTTAGACCAATGATCACATATGGAGCTATTGCCTGGTGGCCAAAAGCTTTACAGCGAACGGCCCAAGCAAAGCTCTCTGGTTTACAGAGACAGGCCTGTCTGGCAATCACTGGTGCTATCAGCTCCACACCGTCAGCAGCCATGGAAATCCTTCTGGACCTACCTCCTCTCCATATATTTTTGGAAAGAGAGGCTAGATGGACTGCATACAGAATTGTACATATTTCTAAATGCACAAATCAGGCTTATGCAGAACGAAGCAGAATACTAGCGGACAGTAAAAGTCACAGTATTCTGGGAATGACCTCTGACATAATGCCTCCAACAGTAAACTACGACCTGCCTTACACCGTCCTAATTCCAAATAGAGATGAATGGGTCCTCCGTAAGGATGAACTATTAAGAGCAGACAGCTGTTGGTACACAGACGGCTCAAAAACACCCTCAGGCTCTGGTGCAGGTGTATACGGGCGCAGACCTTTCTAGGATCCTATGCAACCGTATTTCAGGCGGAAAAACAAATGTTAGACCATAGCAGGCATGACCTACGTTGTCTAACAGGACTTTTAACAGGCCACTGTCATCTGAATCATCATATGCTAAAACTTGGACTGTCGGAAGATCCGACTTGCCGTCTTTGTTTGGAAGATGATGAAACAGCAGAGCATATAATTTGTGCCTGCCCCGCCGCGGCTCGAATCAGGTATCTGATGTTTGGCAGGGTCTCTCTCTTGCCCTCGGACCTGAAATATCATTCACCAAATAAAATAATCGGCTTTGTTAAGAAGCTGAATTTGTTTGGTGAAATCTGAATAGGTGTGAGCCACAATAGACTCTTGTGAGTCACAGTGGAGTGCCTTATAGACCCACTCACCACAAACCTAACCTAACCTACCTTGATCATAGAAAATTAGGTTATGATTTTCAAGAACACAACATCACTTTTGTCGTTTGGTCGTTGAAAGCGGGAAAACAGAACAAAATAAAGCAATACGTACGTTAGGTACGTGTGATGGATTGATACGTTTCACGTAACGTAGCTATTAGTGCGATGCGGATACGTGGTGATTTTCAGAACTGCTTCACGTCCCTAATGATTATAACTGGAAAAGATTTGACAAATCTCAATCAATTCTTCCGTCGTTAATTGAACTGAGAACTAAAGCAAGCGTCCTTGCTTGTAACAATATTTAATAAATATACCTAATAAAAAGTTCAGTTACTGAAGAACATTTTTTTTATTGACAAGCATAGTTAGAAATTGAAAAATAGTACCAATAATATGAAAGAGCTGAACGAGTATCTGGATGATATTATTAATCGGAAGCTGCATTCAGCTCTTAAAACTGAAGATATTACCGTTAACACTAACGAATACATGGATATGCTATTCCACATTGTAGGATAAAGAGATTTTATATATATCAAGTAGTAGATGGAGATGTTAGTATGAAAAAATTGTCAGATATCAAAAATGTTTTAAACTCATGATTCATCATATCACATCATAATAACATCGTTCATTCAGATGCACACCTGACACCAGGTATTTGAGGGTTCTTATGAAATGTAGAAGTACCCACTTAAAATTACCTAAAAGTTGTCAGTTTACCAAAAAAATATAGATATGTAACAAGTGACAGAAGCTTTGAAAATACAGTTAGCCCAATTCAAGTGGTTATGGTTCAAGGGTAAAATCAACCTAAAGTACTGCGTAGTGCAAATCCGTAACCTGAAGTCATTGAGAAGAAAGATACTGACTTTGCTTCCTATAAGGATATGAGAGACTTTTTTGACCTGCATCAAGAAGTAGTTCACATTCCCGGTAGTAGTGTCTCGGTAGCTCTCAAGCTATGGCACTTGCATTTGAAAATGGGGACACCAAATACTGACAACAGACTTTGCTTACAACCAACACCTACATAGACTCCCTCATTCCAAAACATGGTTAGCAATATAATCAGCAAAGGTCACAGATTCCGATGACACTGTTGTGCTGTATGAAGATTTAAATGCGATAGAAATATTCATCTTAGATTCATTCATCACTCATGGAAATAATTTTAGTCGCCGTCGATATTGAATTATAAAATAAACATGTATAGTAACACATTGTTTATTTCCTGTTAATAATATAAATTTGTATTCTCACTAGGAGTTTCAGAAGTGTGAAACTCTATCTTTCGTCTGTTTCGTCTGTTTCTTGTGGTGTATTCATTATTCTTTTTCATTAATTTTGTGACGTGCTTTTTTACCTCATCCAGGTTCTCACTAACTGGACACGTCACTTTGGGCACCTTCGATGCAAAACCTTTCAAGATGCTCGGGCGCCAGATTTTTCACGTGGTTTGCTCCACGGCCCCTTGACCCTAAGCGTCAAGAGTTCCAGATAGCCACAGATGGAGGTTACGGGAAACTCCAGGGGTCTCGTTGAATTCAACACTTCTAAAGAAAACTATAAACCCTTAAACGGCTTTGCTACGTAGTATTAAGGAAACACTTATTATATCGGTTCGTATATTTCAGGATAGACTCAGTATAAACAGGGACAAGATATATTCAAAATTATAGGAATGGGGAATTTAATATATCATCGGTACCAAACAGAATAAATATATACAGTGTGCAAGTCTGAAAAAAGCCATATATTATGATGTACCATGCAAAATTTCACTAGTATTACGCATATAAGCAACGTTACACTGAAAATAGGTGTAAGCAAGCGAGTATATTTATTTGAGAATATTCAAAGCAGTGCAAGCAGTTTTTAATACCTTGGTGAGCAGAGTTGAATCTTGAAGCCAGAAAATAATAGAATGCATCGGTAGGACAGGAATAGGGGGGGATACTACCAAACCAGTTCATATTGTAATGTTATGTATTTATGATGGTGAGATAATTATTTATAGTGTATGATTTTGAATGTTTTTTTCTAAATATATTTATTTTAAAAGTTGAGCGCCAGTTACCTATAAAGATTTAAAAATTTATTCATTTTCATTTTCATTTAATTTTTTTATGAGACTTCCTTTCTTGTTTCAAGTATTGGTCAATTTTATAATTTTCGTCTGTACTCAGGGAGCATACGTGGTCGTGCCTCTTTCAACGACCTTTCAACGGATCAGACTGTGCTGTGTATTTGAGGTTAAACGTAGTAAAAAAATAATTATTTGTTTGATTCGAATTATTTTAATAATAATGCAAAATGATCAATTCCTGGAATTAAAAGAATTGTGCAACACATATACAATAATAATAATAATAAATAACAAATGATGGAAATCTAACTATGCTACGATGGGATGAGGATGAAATAAATTATGAGGGTAAGTGCATATATAAACAATGTAAAATAACCTAAAAATCATGTGATGTAAAATAACCTAAAAATTATGCAATTATAAAGTATGTTCTTGTTTAATTTTGATACAACAACCCGGTTGTATTAGTAATGTAACTTTTAATATTGTTTTGAATATTTACGGTTTAAAAATAGTTATTGTACTCACACATAATATGTACACTGGATCAATACCTTGTATACTATGGAGTAGGTACTATCTTCTAAAATATAAGGAAGCTTCTATGAAAACTTCGGATGAATTTTATTATTCCTCCTACGGAATTGGGGGTTTTCCAAATGTGTATGGAAAATGTGTAAAAATGAATATATTTTCCACTTCAGCAGCAGGAACTTTAATTTGAAAATAAATGAATATTCAATAATTTATGTTACTTGTCAACTATTTAACTTTTGACTTTTCAAATTTACTCTTCCGTCAAAAATTTGCTTTTGAGGTTATGTTTAATGGGTTTTACGAACAAATTGACGATGCTTACGCTTCAAAGGATTATGAGACACTAAATGACAATTCTTCGATTTTAATCAATAGGATTCGCAAGATTTGACGTTTATATCTTCGAATGTCATGAATTTTTAGAAATGTCAGATTAAATATATTTACAATTTGAGATATTAAGCTTATTTCAACTTAATACTAGGAACTATCAATGACTTATCTAATTTACTTATTCGTACTATGGTTTCCGTTAGTTTTTTGGGGCATTTTGTAGCACTTATTCGGTTATTCACTCGCGCACTTTTTATGTCTTTGCTCCAAAAAATATTTATTTCTTACACGATCTAAAGCTTTCTCTATTTTTAATTTACTGTTTACAATATTATTATCACAACATTTGGTTATAAATAATTGGCCATTTCTTAACAATATTGAATTATGCTTTATAACATATTAGTTTATACAGCTTTATTTGCAACTAAATGTTGTCTATACTTTTGTTGAACAATAATTATTATTTTCTATTGAAATGTTTACGTCTTGCACAATTTTACATTTAATGACATTTTATTTTCGAATTATTTTTCTATTGTAAATAATGTTGATTTTAAAAATGTCTTGTGGATGACTTTGTTTTCTTTTATTATAATATATATAAAAAAAATTGTTAGATTAATATGCGATAAAACTAATTTCCAGCTTTCGTTGAACTGAAAGTATATGAGGAAATAGTCTTAAAAAAAACTTAATATGAACTCAAAACAACAACCGGCTGAAAGTTGGACAGCTTGTGGCAACGGCCTCTTATCTGTCCCACAATCAGTTTCAGAATTTTTCAATTATCGGCTCAAACTGAATAATATGAATCTGGTTGGAAAATAGGACAACGGGTTCCCAAATAAGGAGGACTGCTGTGATTTAAAATAAATACTCAACCAAGATATGGCAACAGCCTTACACTTGTTTGAAAATCTAATCAATTCGTTAACGAAGACTATTTAGAAAAGAAAATACTTTTTTTCAATTTAAAAGGAAATCAAACAAAGTTACAACCGGCTGAGAGCTGGACAGCTTGTGGCAACGGCCTCTTATCTGCCCCACAATCAGCTTAGAATATCGAATTTCGGAAAGCTAAACGATATAGCGTAGAAAATTATTTTTTTTGTGGATTGATTTATTATGCAATCTGTTACAATGATAACAATAAGCACAAATTTGGTTTGACAACATGGCTTGAAGAGATTTTGTTCAATAACAAGGTATCCCTACATTTGAAAATATGAAATGAGTTGAATAAGTACTAGTACATGTACACAGAGTTTCACTATTATGTTTGACTTAATCTATTTAGTTTAAATTTAGGTCCAATGGTGTCTCTCGTTTTGGGCGATATGTTGCTAGACTATTGTCTAGCAAGGTTAACGCAAACACATTAGGATGATTTTCCAACCGCACAAGATATTTATCACTACACTCCACAATCACTTCCCTAACTGTAGGTATCTCCATATCCTTGTAAATATCCCCATTTGTAACAAACCATGGTGCATCGATCATTGTTCGTATTGTCTTGGACTGGAATATTTCAAACAAAATTACACCCAGCTGAAAGTTGGACAGCTTGTGTCAACGGCCTCTTTATCATTCCTGATTACCAACATGGGTTTCGACCTGAACATTCTTCTCAAGACCCAATTACCGCATTTCATACGATAATCACTCGAGCTATAAACGCTCGCGAAATTTCTTCTGCCGTACTTCTAGACGTTCACAAAGCCTTCGATCAAGTCTGGCATGCTGGACTTGTGAGAAAATTAATGACCATAAACCTTCCCGCTCACTTTGTTAAACTTATCTATTCATATCTCACAGAACGTACTATAAAAGTCAAAGTTGGCCACTCAATTTCTGAACCTTTTACCCCTCTAGCAGGCGTTCCGCAGGGTTCTATTCTTGCACCTCTCCTCTACCTTATCTACACATACGATACACCAACACCACAAAACCAATTTCAACACATTCACTTGTATGCAGACGACACAGCCATCATTTCTACCGCCAAAGACACACACACACTCCAAACTAACACTCAAAACTTGCTAAATCGGTATTCTGACTGGTGTCGCAAGTGGAGAATCACACTAAACCCACACAAAACACAACTAATCGCTTTTCAACATCCCAACACTCACAAAACCGAACTCACACCTACTCCTACAAGTTTCCGTATTTCACTCTGGGACGAAAGACTCGATTTATTGAGACAGGTTACCTATTTGGGAGTGAGATTTACTCACACTCTCAACTGGCAGCCTGACATCCAAGCTACAATTAGCAGGGTCAGAAACCGAGTCAATCTCCTCAAGGCGCTATGCGGTAAATTTGGCAGAACACATCCAAAAACTCTTCTGCATACATACAAAACATTCATCCGTCCTGTAATCGACTACAAACATCTAGTCTACTCAACACTTCACCCACGGTTGATGGAACGACTTCTCTCTTGCGAGAGACGTATTCTTCGACTGTGTCAATACAAATACTTCTGCTCACCTTGTAACGAAGTGTACAGAAACACTAACATCACCCCAATTTCCGAAAGACTTAAAAACCTTCAAGCCGGCTACATTCCTCGAACTCTTTCCTCCAACAATACCATTGCAAAAGATACACTTAAAATTCCTTGGAAAACCCGACTTCGTCGTCCTCTCTCCCGATACCCTAAAAATAAATTGCCGTATCCACCCTTACGACTTCTTCGTACAATTCCATATGAAGACCTTCCTCCTGAATACCAAGACTTTCTGGACACCTCACCTCTATCTATTCGATAGAGATTGCACGAGGCGAACAGATTACGAAAAAGTGTATCGAATCCGGTTACAGAAGAACACCGAATACCGAAAAAAAAAGAGTATCGAAAGCCGAAAAAGTGCATAGAAAGGTGCACCGAAAACAGTTGGAACGAAGTGAAACCTGCTTAGGAAGAAACGACGATCCAAGCTAGGAGGAGCACCGAAAAACAAATGCACTTTTTAGTGTATTGTTTCGGGTATTTTCAATACCCGAAACTCTACTTTCAAAATAATCCAACAATAAAAACTCTGTATGTGTATTTTTTTCCTTACTTCCTTCCACTCCGGGATGATGGATGCAGGTTTTCTGTGGTACTTTTCCTGCATCTTAATTTCTGCAAAGTTCGGAACAGCGATACTTTGTAGAAATTAACCAAATGGCCATCCTTTGGGTGACCAGCCACAGCTGGCCCTACCGCGACCTTTAACTTCACTTGTATTAAATTAATTCAAATAAACCCTGAAGAGGACTTAATCCTAAAACAGGGTAGATTCAATATTTGCTTTTGCATATCCAATGAAGGATAATTAAATTTAAATAGTAAAATCATGCTCGAAAAAAAAAAAAAAAGTCTGCCCCACGATCAGTTTCAAATTTTCAAAATTTCGGTAAAAAAAACTATATAGAAAAGAAAATAATCTGAAAATCAAATTTATAACCGGCTGAAAGTTGGGCAGCTTGTGGCAACAGCCTCTTATCTGCCCCACGATCAGCTATAAATTTCAAAGTTTCGATCAAAATTTATAATCTAATTAGGTAATTTGGGACAGGCCAATGGGTATAAGAGTTTGAATCCGAAAAATAAAATTCAATATCCAATATAAGTGGTATCGTGTTTTAAGCGTTCAACTTATGCTAAAAAAAATGTTCACTAAAAGGCAACACTGATAAAAAACCCAGCAAACAAGTAATTATTATCAAAAAAAATTCTCACTCAAAATAAGTCGGTACTAAATTTTCAACAATCCAGAATTTTTACACTGTTAACGGAAATCAATTTCGTATTGTTAACTGGAGAAAATATACTATTCGTTCTTACTTATGCTTCACCCTGTAATTTTATATCACAAATTCCTTTTCCAGCTTACTCCAGAAAATCTCGGGCGATTGACCACTAAAACTTTCACTCACTAGCAAAATAAAATATACGATAATATATAAAACTATTCAAATAATCTGAACGACAGAAAAAAAACGTTGAACAAACGTTAGCAAGCTCAGCACAAGGCAAAGAGAGTGAAGAAGTGGAAGCAGAAGTCGTAGAAGAAGAGTCCAAAATCATCGGTTTTTGGAATTCATATTTTCCATTCCCACCTACAATTTTGGCACTATTGGTGAAATCAATTTTTCTTACAACAGAAAATGTCTACAATACTGAACGGTTTTTTTAAATAAATACTTCATATACCGGACGTCCTCTCGTCTTGAGACTCTTGGAGAATCGGAATTAATAAATTTAAAATTTCAGAAGTGAATATGTGTTTCTCAAATTATTAATAAAAATAAATAATTAATACTTAAACGGTATTAGAAATTGAAATCAAGAATGAAGTAACGAGTTATATTTGAAACTTTAAACTCAAAATATTATCGGAGAACAAAATTGAACAAATCCAAAATAGTCCTATAAAAAACTCGTTACAATTTATTAGGAAATCAAACCACAATATTTTTTTTCATTCAGGACTTGCTGCTCACCTGTGAGAGGGTGTACTGTTGATATCTTTTATAATTTCTAGTTGCATAGTACACAACGATTCACCACCATGTAAACTTACTCCAACCTCCACTCTAATGGATAAAATATTCCCAATTATTTATCTTCATTCAAACTCCTCTACTCCATCTACCATGATTGAATATTACAAATAACATATCTGCTGAGCTGTACAATTTTTACTCAAGATAATGGAGAGCTCTCTAGGATTGTGAGTCTCTTTAGTGTCTTATAATTCAAGACAATCTAGTTTTTGCTTCTTATCGCAAATACGTAGTACCTACTGCTAGTTCTGTGTTAGGTAATAGTTTATGTTTGGTATCAAGTAGATGTATTCCGTAATGGGATTCATCTGGAATGCTAGTAAGTGTTCATTGTTTCTAATTTCAACATTTCAACTGGTTTGACCAATGAAGACAGCACTACTTCAGCAAATTTTAGTTAATATAACTCACGTTTTTTCAATGAGGATATTTTTTCTTTTCACATTCAAGAATTTTTCACTCACAATCCTTTCTGTTTTGGGTGGAATTGATGTTTTTGTGGTAGAGATATTTTGAAATATTATAAAAAATATCACCAGCATATGTAATTTTATAATATCAATGAGTATCTTGAGAATTTTATAATTTCCCTCATAAATAGGAGAGTTGATGCAGCTTCGTTCATGAGAGTGGATTCCACTAAGTAAGGGCCCAAACAGTTAATTTGAAAAAATGTTAGTTCTTGTTAAGTGAATACTGGTCTTAATCTTACTAGCAGCACACATGATTGTAATGTAATGTGATGTATTTATGGAAAAATTTCAAAAAGACATTTTTCAGGCAATACTTCAAGTCCTGCATCATAATTCCATTTAAGAATTGATAAATTACTTTGAAAAGTACAAAGGTTGGATACAGTAAAATATTTGAAAATCGTTGTTATTGTTATTAGATTCCTATGTGAAAAATGGTTGCGGTGTCTATTTTTAAAATTTCACCAATAAGCGAAAATGCTATTTTCATAATGAAAAACCCCAGTATTGAGTAAAATCGAGAATATTTTGGATATTTCCAAATTACAAAGCCTCTGTATCCTCATTGTATAATGATGTTAGGTCTGTCACTGTTATTTCCTATTAAACTCCGACGATATGATGGTCATGTTTCATGAAACAACTGTCGATTGTTTATTACAATATAGTACAGTTTGTTTGAGAAGAAGGAAAAATGACATTTATGAAATTCACTGTATTATGAATAGGTTTCTATTTTTTATTTTACTGAGATAGCTACAAATTGTGAAGAAGCATCATTTAATGCCTATCAAAAGTTTCATGGTAACAACACAGGAAAAACACTTTGACAGCTGTTCTAAAATAAGGTGTGTTGTGTATATCAGTTTAATGTCTTACATGTGTGTTGAGTATGGTTTTATTATTATTCGACATTTATTGTGAGCTTGAAAAATATGAACATAAATCTGCTCACAGTTATAAGTTAATCGTAAATTATCCGTTCACACGTAAGTTGTTATAATCACCAATAAAAAAATAGTTATTTGAACTATTTTATTTGCCGTCAGAAGAGAAAGGACGTATGTTTTACTATTATTTTCAGAATACAGAAGAAAGGTTCATATAAAACATAAAATTAGGAAAACAATTTGAGCATAGAACATCCACAAGATACTACTGCTTCCTGGTGTGTGTCTGTGTGTGTGCGTCTTCTCCTCTCCTCTCTTTATACTCCTTCAAGTATTTCGCTTGAAATTTTTCTCTCCCATATTTTTGGTCTGTCCTCTTCCTTTTTTTTCTCACAACCCATGTTTCACAGGCATATGTTACTGATTATCTTAATATTGTTCGATATATTCTGATCTTAGCTCCTCTGGATACCTTTTTTGTTTTTAATATGTTTGATGCCTTTTTAGCTTTAGCTTCATGTTCAGGTGCAACCATCGCATTTTATATTCAAGTCCGTATTTTCATCTCCTATATCCATGTATTTATACCATATACCAATAATACTTTATTTTATATTGAATACATTGAGATCCACTAGATATAAAAAATTGCGCCCTTTTTAGTGGACATGACTTTTTTTATTATCTTTTTTCCCAAATGCAAGTGTTACATTTGATAAATTCTCAATAGATGATGTATGATTTGAAAAGTGTCTTAGGGACAAAACTGAAGCACTCTGATCTTTATATTGTGGAAATCAATCATTTCGATCCAGAGACAGTGGTTGAATGGTGTGCAATCTGTGCTCAATCTCAGGTGTTTCCTGCAACAAACCAGGTGAAAATAACGTTCAAGTACTGATAAAATTTTCGACGAACACAAAATCTCATCGCTAGAAGTTTTTAATATGAAAGTGGTAAACTAAGAGCGGGCCGACTATAGCTGAATTGATTAGAGCGCTGGTATTGATATTACAACAGTTGCCAAGTATGTTCGTTCGATTTAAAACGTTCTAAACTTTTTCCAAATACGGGAAAAAGTACACTCTCCAAATACAGATTTGATTTTCATGCTCTAAATGTAGCTGACTGTGAATATTATAAAGGTATTCGTAGACACAAACAACGCATTTTATAGGTGAGTAAATCTTGTTCTAAGCGTTTGACGTGTATTATTTATACAGCAAGGAACGTTGAGCTTCATTCAAACTCACGATAAAGCAAATCTCCCTGAACTGAATAAGAAAATTTGAATACTCCCTACATCCTTATTAAAAAATATGGAAAGACTGATATTTCAAACATCCGTCTGTCAATTGATATAATTATTCTAAGTGAAAAGAACGTGTGCAGATCGGTATCAAGAACGCATAAAATGTTTTTTACGCAATACTGCCTGTTAACAACGAGAACAAACTATCATATATGTGTGTAACATATTTGTATTTTAATTATACAGCTGGAAGTAGTAAAACCAGTAGAAGAAACACGCATCAGGCCCTTGAGGAATTTTTATTATTCCTTATTTGAAAGAACCCCATGTAGGAAAAAATATGAAACATTGGAGAAATTAGTGGTTCAAAGTGTTGGATTCTTGTCTAGCTGACTTTAAATTTCAAGAAAACGAAGCCACTTCTCAGGGCTTTTCTATTTGATGGAAATTTGAATAGAGAAATTGAATTTTAATAGGAAAGAGAAACAATAATGGGCGCCACTGATTAAAAAAAATCAAACCCAAAAATAAGCTAACTTTTAACTTTTGTTATCTGCCTATGAAAAAACCCTGAGGTACGCTGATGTCCACCTTATTAAGATTTTCATGTGATAAATGAAGCTACCTCTTCACTCAGGAATTAAAATATTATTATTTATTATTTTTATTATTAATTTTTATTGTATTCAATGAATATCACAATTCTTATCATAAGAGGTTCGGACTCAATACAAACATGTTTGAAACAAAAAAAAAGGTCAAAAATTAAATCACAATAGGTACATGCTGTCTCATGAAAAGTGATTACCATATGTAACCAAAGGCTCTCACTTTCAGTGACTCAAATATTGTGATCCAGCAATTGAATTTGACCCAGGAATTGTGTCTCTGGTATTGAATAAGACTCAGGGATTTTATTCGGCACACTAACTTTGTGTCTCAGAGACTATGTCCCAGGAATTTATACTAGGCATATGCTGTGATCGGCACAGGAATGATGTCCCAGGAATTCATGTAATGCAGAAAGTTTATTCAGTCAAGTAATTGTGATGTCCTAGGGATTGTACCAAAAGAACAATTTGGTCTAGTACAGACGGAATAATAAACTACATAATTTGGATATCTTGAAATGAACATAAAAAATCATAATATTTTGAATTGTACAATTTGGTAGGTCTAACTTTTGAACCATATAATGGCTGGTGAAGACAACGTGGAGACTACTGAAAGTGCGTTATCTTATAGGCCTGTACGGAGATTGTCATGCTCAATACTCTACACTTTTAATCACAATACTATATTTTTAATGTGAATTTCATTAGGTGCTACTTCGACCTTCCACTGAGTCATTTTTATTTAAAATAAAATGAGAAAACAAGAAATATGGCATTTTCGACCAAAAAAGCGGGGGTTTTCACTTTCCACTTAACACCCCTTGACAACAATAGGCAATCACGAATCGCAGAGGGGGGTCAAACAAACACTTCATTTTCTAGTGTGTTTTGCAGATATATTAAATTAGATCATTGTTCAGTTGTTCAAGAAACAACTCCGGACACCCTTCATATTATTTTTTACTTATCATGGTGATAGTGGATGGAACTTAGTGATGAATTGAATCAATACTATCCTGAGAACTCTATCTGAAATTTCATAATCTTGAATTAATGGGTCCATCAACTATCTTTTTTCCTTAGTGCGCTACTGCTGATGATATTTCAAGTCCGTTACAAAACGACTCCAAAATTACCAACCATCATGCAAATTTTATTCTTTTTTTCCTCTATTTTCGTATGTATGCGAATACCCGGTTCATTGTTCGAATTTTAAGAAGCCACCAAAATTGTCACAAAAATAATAAAGAAAAACTTTTAGTTCAATGAACAGAATAGAAGTCATTACACTAATTATTTTGGGACGCAATCACAGGTAACTTCAACTTTCGATGAAATCATGTGTGGGGCGGGGCTGGTTGCGGACATACGTAATTCATTAGACACGGAGAAATTTGAATCTGGGGGACAATTTTCATGAATCAATGCTTGTCACTGTCACAAACTCAGTTACATTCTCAAAAATTATTAAATTTTATTCAATTCTACTGTGAACCATACGACAAATTGAAAAACTATAGACAGGGTGTCCCAGACTAATTTATCCAGGCTATATCTCTTAAACGAATAGAGATTTTCGAATGGACAAAAACTAATTTATTCCATTTCTAAGTCACTCCAATATGACGTAAAAAAATCATCCCCTAAATATCCATCCCTATGTTAGAACCCCAAACTTTAACTTTTTCAATAGCATTCTGTACATTTTCTTATAATTTTGGATGTGGTCTTACATCGTTTGTTCAAAAATTTTTTCAAAAATAAAATCGGTTCGTGGGTAATCAAGAAAATATCAGTTCATTTTCAATTTTTGTTAAATTAATCAAAAAAGTCTTTAAGCTTAAAGGAACTATGAAAATATATGTAATAAAAATTAAATGAAAAAAAAATACCAATAAACTTATAATTACTATACACATTGGATGTTCGAATGGTCGTCCACCTGCTCCACATTCCAGGATTCTCTGGCTTTTACTAAATACAAGGTGACTCTTGTATGTCAAAAAGATGATTACATTTCATTTTTTTGTTCAAATCATAGATCGTTGTGACATCATTTAAAATAAAATTGAAGCACCTCAAAGTATCACTGAAACTAAGTAAATTGAATTGAATATAATGAAAAATTCCACAATAGCATAATAGGTTTACCTATTTTCTTCCTCGACCGGTTTGACGAACATAAGGTCGGATCATTTTTTCACCCATTGACATTCCATCACTGTCATCCTTTTAATTTTCCTTGATCATTGAGTATTTTTGGTCAGGTACTAGACATTTCTCCAAAAACTAACGCAAAAATTCAAACTGTCATGAAACACACGAATCTCTTAGAAACTGCCAAACATTCTACAGAAAATATTGGGTCTGCTTACTTGGTTATTTAAAAATCTAGATTTCTATTGGTCAATTTTACAGTTTTCATAATGAAAATCAGTGCTGTAATGAGTATCACTATAAAACCGAAAATTGGCATTTAATTGATAACTTATATTTTAATGGGAGTAGAGAAAACATATTGTGCCATTGTGAAATTTTCCACCATATTCGGTCTAACTTACTTTTTCTTTCAAGGAGCTGTCTAATTCACTTACTTGCAGCTGCACATTGTAGTTGGAACAATCGAATTGTTATTTCTAAAATATAATTTCTGCTCAAGTTATTCGTTCTTTTGAACTTTCCCAACGAGTTAATTTCTAAGATATAGTTGTGATTGATACTCACTCCGTTCAATGGGAACTTGTGGAAACTACCAAGTGTTCCGAATAGCTCTGTGGAATACCAATAAAATTATGTACTGGGTGAACCGATCTCTCGACTCGACTTGAAACATCTTATGTTTTGGATGGTGGACATTAACTGCCATGTTTATCATAAAAACCACTTTTTGTTGGTCAAACTGACCTTAAACTAAATTTCTCCATTGATGTAATATGTCAATATTGATTAAAATAAATAGTCAATATTTCATCACGAGGGAAAGTTTTCAGTAGTTAGACAATCGTTTCATATTAGCACAATATCTTTGGTGAGAAACGAGACATATAGTTGTTGGGGCTCATATTATATATTTGACGTATACAGCAAACGTAAGACTAGCTTATGCAGCCGTGGTATGATCAAAAGCCATGACAAAAGAAACTAATAGGAAAAACTTCACTGAAATTAAAAAGCATTGTAGCTCCCAGTACTACTGGCCAAAAAAAGTGAATGAAATATAAATTTTAGTGCGAATTTTCTAATAGTAGGTTTATTTTATAGCTTATCCTTCAAACTAGAGCATAAGCCAAAAAACCAGATGTTATATATTCTCAGTCATCATTAGTCGTTAAAAACTCCAAGCTGAAGTTGAAGGCTTTCGGGAATTTAAGACACCTAACGATATTTTCCACACTGACGTTTTAACGGCTGCGTGTTATTAATGTCTTATGAATTTTAATTACAATACTTGGGAATAAAATTAATTCTCTTCATTTTCTCCCAAGCCCCGTGCACAAGATAAATAATTTCGTTACTGTTGCTCGGTATTAAAAACGAGAAATGTAAATTTTCACGCTTCCTTTCTATGTTTCTTTTATAACTGCAGAATCGGGTAAAATACGCGATTGATAAATCAGTGGAACTCTAAATATTGAGTGTTATATCAACTTGAAGGGTTACTAAAAATTTATTCTTTTTTTATTCTCATTCTCAGTCGCATCAACCTCTACCATTTGGATATCATATTTATGTCTTTAAAATGAGCCATTACATTTTGAAAATAACAATTCACACCTAGTACTACATCTGATTTATTGCTAATATTTTTTATCCTGCTTCTCCAAATTTAAGCATTTTACTAAGATGTATTTTACAGTTGATTGGCAATCACATGGATCACTATAGATGTTCAGTTTTTGTGATGATATAACTGTGAGTGATGTTGGTATGGCCTCATCGGAGTCTTGACGATATTACTTGTGATGTATTATTTAGATTTGTATAGGGCCAATGTTCACTATTGTTTCAACATTGCGTAATTTTGATTGTGATACATGCCAGCAATTTTGCACCTTTTACTTTACGTACAGTTTTGTGTCCTGTAGCACTCACGGTTTCACTGGAAGTGGCTTCTCGAGCCATCGATTGGCTTCTTCGTACTTTTGGATGCCAATATGGTAAGGTATCCATAAAATTGTAAGATTGATGTTGGATCGTTAAAGATAGGACATAGTTTCATCTTTATTTAAAGCGCATTCCCCAATTAACAGGGATTGAGGTTCTGCTAAATAATAATCTGGTCGTTTGAATATGGTTTCACCATGATGTGATTAGAATTTATCAAGAAAAGATATTACCATTATTATATTATATATATTGGGTCTGGCAAACCTTTGTTGTAGCTCTATAACGCTTGTGTTTAACATACATTCTCATTTGAAAGGTATGTGTTGAGTGTAATTTGAATCAAACTTTTTTAAATTATTATATTCATTTAGACTGAATGGTCCAGTACTTAACAAGGCAAATGAATAATTTCCCCAGTGGAATCTCATACTTCCACATTTTTGGAACCGAAATAGTTTGTACTGAACACTTTCAATTTTTTTTTGTAAAACTCCCAGTATTTTTGGATAAAACCACCTTTTTCCCACAAAATTTTAATTTGCACAACCCTTTTTGATGAACCCCAACTTCAAAAGATTTGAAGCTGAACCCAAATTACCAATGAACGGAAAATAAAGACTGAAGAAGATTTCTCCGGAGTTTGAAATTTTCATTTTGCACAGGATAGTCTTGAATAATTTTTTCAATTCTAATGTTTCTTCAATAGTGAACTAAACTAGTAAACTAGTGAACAACCCTGTATAAATAGACATTATTTCAAATTTTTCGATTTCAATAACCCTTGACATATAGTTATAATAATGATATAATAACAGGCATTTTTTCGAAATATAATATTTACAATTTAGTACCTACAATATAGGTGCAATTCTGTATGCAAATGTTAAATTTTAACGCACAGTCAAAAATAAGACAATCTTCTAACCCATTTTTGCTAGTCTGTATGCATATTAAGTTTCAAAGCATTATCGGAAAACTCTCTATTGGATACCATACATGTTAAGATTTGAATGATAATTTTGACTATGTATATATTGAAACATTTTTTTACTCCTGTTTCATAATATACTTATTAAAAGGCTAAAATCTGTATTATAATGATTTTCATTATGATACAGATTTTCAAGCCAATAGGAATGCGACATTCGCACAATATTTAGGCCCGTTTCACAAACGACCGATGATCAGGACGGACGGTCGGTCCTGGTCATTGGTAGATATGTATCGTTCACATGTACGCGTATCATCGGTCAACCGTTGGAAAACGCGCGGGCATCTGTCTGGCCCGTGGCTTGTGCTGATCATTGGTTGGTAGCCGAGCCATACGATAAGCAGAGATATTCAGATGCGGTGTTGTTTGTGTCTGCTGAGCACGTTTTTTTCATATATTTTTTCGTTTTGGGCTACACAAAATGGCAAATAGTGAAGACAAATATCGTTTTGATACTGAACTACTGATATCAACAATAGAACAAAAACCATGTATTTGGGATACTTCTTCGGAAGATTATAAAAACCGTGATATAAAAAACAAAGCTTGGAAAGAAGTCGCTGGAATATTGATACAAAATTTTGTGAATCTAGACGAGACAAAACAACAAGAAGCAAGTCAAATGAAGACATTGACATTCTAAAGTACATAAAGAATTTTTGTGGATCTTCTCGTGAATTTGAGTAAAGGGTGACAAAAGCCCCTTTTATTGGTCTTTGTGAACATGAAGGATGGGCCCAAATCCTCCTGGAGCATCGTTTCTTCTTTTGCTTTCCTATTGTGAAAACAATATTTTCGACCGATGATCGGTGCCGACCGATCATCAGCACCGAACATCGGTCCTTTGTGAAACGGGCCTAAATATGGCCATGGATACCTGGTTGACATTTCTGAAATTAATTATATTAGGTCTGTTCCCTGCAATAAAAGTGTAGCACTGAGCTATACGATTTTATTCATTTTAATTATGTTTTAATGCTTTTTGCAGTATACAAATACAATATACATAGATAGTCCCAAATTTAGCAATTTTACACGCATTTTTCCACAGATAGACCTGAATTTTTAAAAATTATATAGCTCAGTGCTACACCTTTATTGCAGGCGAACAGACCTGTGACACTTGATTTGACAGCTGTCAAATAATTTTGATTTTAACCCTTTAACGGGCAGTACTATTTTTTGTCTTTTAGATGTTTTTTTCTGTCGCGGTTGAGTAGCGAAATGCTTTATGAGCAATTTTTGTTGAAATAATTTTTTCAAATTTTTTGTCATTTTCGCTCTATGGGGTGGTTGATTTTACGACCAAAGGCCGTTTAGGCACTTAGACACCACGAAAAGTTCTTGGTCGATTTTTCAACCATTTTATTTTAATTCAAAAATTATAGGCAGAATATAATTAAACTTAACTTTATTTTATCAGTGAATAAAAATAAAAAACATTTTAGGTGGAACGGGACAAAACAGTCCAAACATAAAGCAATGCCGCATTTGCGGCATCCCATCTGCGAACGTTTGGGATTTTGTCTAGTACTGCAATAGCCGCACCGTCGAGATGTCCCTTTTATGGGTAGGTGCTCCCCTACATTTGTCTTTCGTATATTGTCTTCGATGGAGACACTTCTGCCAAAATTTATAATATGCACCTTTAGATGTACTTGGAGTATTATCTATGTCCACCACAAGCTTTGGGGTTTTTTGAGAAGCGCTGGAAGATGATGTATTTGTATGCGAAAAACGCGTAGCACTACCCGTGTGTGGTGTAACAATATTTGGTTCATCATCTGCGTCGCTGTCTCCACCGACATCTGAATATTCAGCTTGGTCATCTGGTATTCCCTCCAACCACAAACATATCGTCAGTAATCATCTCATTCAACTCTTCCAAATTCATTCTAGACATCTACAATTGAAAATAATCAACACTTGACACAGTAATTATATTTCACATATGCATTGATAAGATTTCATTCACGTAGGGTTCGTAATTTTGTCAAAAACTCAAATATAATGTTAAATTTTTTCTAAGCCGTAATGCAGTGACTACAACCGGCATAAAATTACGAAAGCTTCATCATTTCCATGCATAGAAATGTACTTTGTTTGAGGTTTTTTGAAAAATCGAATGAAAAAAAAAATTAAACGAAATGTTATGTTTTGTTGTAAAGTGGGGTTATTTCTACAAA
The DNA here is from genome assembly GCA_910591685.1 of Galerucella tenella. Taxonomy (NCBI): domain Eukaryota; kingdom Metazoa; phylum Arthropoda; class Insecta; order Coleoptera; family Chrysomelidae; genus Galerucella; species Galerucella tenella. The sequence goes on along the minus strand of CAJUYH010000170.1, from coordinate 57,350 downwards.
AGTTCAGATTCAATGTTAATTCTTTCGAATTTTGCAGCTCTAATTTAATAAAATGAATTTATTCGAGTTCCTTATACTTTTTTATTGATGTATACTTACTTTGCAGTGCACTTATAAACAACAAATGTGAATAAACCGTGCCGACAATCACATTTGTAAAACAATAACACATGGGTGGTAGGCGTAACGCTCAGTGTCAAATAATCAACCACTTGTAATAAAAAACGCGGGATTTTTAACTTGTGGTTGATATTTCGACTTTAAACGATGCAGGCCAGTCTGCTATACCAAAACGGTTGATTATAAAACTTTGTTCACACTTGATACCCACTGGAAAACAAGTGGTCGATAAATCGACAATGCCGGTTAAAGGGTTAAAAAGTAACTATATTTAAAACTAATTAAACTAAATAATTAAATTGTGTTAAAATAATGAGTGATAACGAATAATTTTCTCTGATGCCTCCAGAAATTAAAGGAAGAGCCGAAAATGCAGTTGACAACATATTACCAGAAAAATCCAAGAAAACTTATGAAAAACTATAATTAATTAATTAATTAAACTAAATAATTGAATCGTGTTAAAATAATGAGTGATGACGAAGAATTTTCTCTGACGCCTTCAGAAATTAAAGAAAGGGCCGAAAATGCAGTTGACAACATATTACCAGAAAAATCCAAAAACAATTATACAAACAATTTATGGATTGGAGAAACTAAAAAAATATAACATCGTTTTCTGAGAATGTTTTAATAGTTTATTTTGAAGAATTACAAAAGAAAATGAAACCATCATCCGTATGGACACATTATTCAATTATCAAAACAGTTTTAAATATAAAGCATAATATTGACATATCAAAATATCCCTAGTTACATGCTCTAATAAAACGTAAATCTGGAGGATTTATTGGTAAAAAATCAAAAATATTTTTACCAGATGAGATAACGAGATTTTTAGATGAAGCGCCTGATAATCAATTTCTTTTTTCAAAAGTAGATATGTATATATTAAATCAAATAATTAATTTTTTTTTAATAAATAAATAGACGAATCATTTTAAATTATGAATGCAGTTTTAATTTTGAAATATTCGAGAACTCATAGCCTAGCTGTTTAAGCGGCAATATGTAAAAGTTATGTGGTTAGAGGGTCAGGGCTCGATCCCTACCCAGACCCAACTTTTTATTGAAGTTTACTGTAGAATTTTTTCAAATTATTTTAGGTAGCAATGATATTCAAGATAAAAGCAATATATTAATTGTCAATTTAGTTGAAACAAAAACTCAAAAAACATTCACAATTACCGGCAAATATTATAATATTTGCAAAAAATATATCAATCTTCGACCAACAAACTGTACTTCTCAACAATCCTTTTTAAATTACCAAAATGGAGAATGTACAGTACAAAACATTGGAATAAACAAATTTGGAAACTTGGGCAAGCAAATTGCCACCTTTTAGGGCTTCCCAATCCCAATTTATATACCTACGGGACACTGCTTTCGTAGAACATCTGCAACCGTATTGGTAGATGGCGGCGGTGATATTACCACATTAAAAAGACACGGTGGTTGGAAATGCACTACGGTTGCAGAGGGTTATATTGAAGAAAGTATTCGAAATAAACTAAATGTTTCGAATAAAATTTTTAATTCAATTGAAAATAGGAATGAAACAAACTTTAACATGCCCTCCAGTTCAACAACCATCCGAACAGGATCAGCCCCCCAAATAAATTTTACAAATTGTACAATAAATAATTTATACATGCACAAAGAAGATTGAAGAATTAATATTATTATATCTTCTGTAAGTTCCTTGTGGCATTATTTATTATTTTTTCTCTTATTTTTTGGGAATGAAACCACAATAATGTTTTTTATTTTTCATTTCGACGTTTTGGTAGCGTTCCAGCTACCTTTGTCAAGATTAAATGATGATAAAATAAGACACACACACAACGAAAAAATATTTTTTTGTTGTGTCAGATAGGGAACAAAAAATTATTTTGTCCATGACCACCTAATAATAAGTAGATATTTTACCTCCTAACAAAAGGTATACGGTACCCATATATCTACTAGAGTGAATTATTGTTCATAATACACTGGAGTGTATTATGGTTCATAATTCACGACTAGAGATGGGGGTACAATATGAAATAAACTTTTAAATCTGTGTATTTTGTTCAGGAAACTTGTTTCTGAAATATATCGTATCGATAAAATATCGAGATCTTTAGTATTGATACTTTTCATAACGACATTTTCTAGTATTAAGTATTTCAAAACAATATATTCATAACGGTACGTTGTATTGATACTTTACACGGTATCGCCCATCTCTATATATGTCAAATTATTTAATTTTGACGTTGACGTTAGTAATACCAAATTGTTACGAACTTGCTATATTACTGCAACGATGAATTCATTGAATTCGGATAGTGGAAATGAACGTTCTTGTACACCAACTGAAATAAAAAAAAGCGGCGAAATTAACGACTGAAAAACCGAAAAATAACTATCTAATTACATATTATAACTTCATGAACTGGAGGTTAGTTGACTTTTATTTAATAAAGAAATCAAGGGTCGTGGACAGAGTATAGTATTCTACTCGCAATTTATGGCCAATATTCACTCGGGTGACTTGCGCCCCTCGCCTGCGGCTCGGGACGCGAACGTCACCCAGCGTGAATAATGGCTATCATAAATTGCTCGTTTAATAATATACTATTATCATCATTTAATCTTGACAAAGGTAGCTGGAACGCTACCGAAACGTCGAAATAAAAAATGAAAAACATTATTGTGATTTCATTCCCAAAAAATAATATTATTATGTTCAAAAGTTTTGAATTTATTTGTTGTACAGTTTGTAAAATTTATTTGTTGCAGTTCCTTTAATTTTTCTTGTTTTTTTATAATAAATGATAATTATTTATTAATTAAATAATTCTTATTAATCGGAGTAGAAAAAATAATGTATGCAACTTTCATGTAATGGCCATTAATACACTCCTACAACATGCTCGTGTCTTAATGGCTATCATTACATGATCGTTGCATAATAGTATATTACGTAACGTGTGTGGTAAGAAGCATTTTACGTTTACTTTACAGCACGACTTACGTACTATACTTAACCTACGACCTACTTGTACTTGTATTTATAAGAAGCATAAGAAATAACAGTTACATAATTAGAGGTTCTCAGTAAACTACATCTCTATTACTCTATTACCAATGAAAGAAGCACATTAAAGAACTGACGTTTAATCATCATTAATATAATGTTGGTAATCAAAAGTCCATTTTTCAATTACAATTAATACATACTCTTAGCCCTTTGGGCTTTTCATAGTTAAACGTGGCCATATCTAATGTTTTCAAATAGTAGGTAAATTTTGAATAAAATGGCGACGTCTATTGACAGTTGCTAAGATGTTGCTAGGGAAGCCGTGCGATTTACTTAACAGCTGTGCGTTTTTTTTACAGTGCGTAATAGACATCATTACATTTATACCGACTGTGTATTATTAACTGATGGGGGGGTCGTAGGTAAAATACTATTATAATAGCGTAAACTTTGTCAAATTTAACGGCGTACCGTTAATTTTTAACCAATTCTTATAGAATTGACCCTTATATCCACTAACACTTAGTTTAATTTCATTGTGTACGGGTAATTTGATTTGAAATTAATATATTTCCTGGAACTATTTGGTCTCACGTACCAGTCCGAGAGTATCTTGTTTCCATCAGCTATCATCAATTCAGTGCCTAGGAACTTAAATTGGTTTCTCCTTCTACTGAGATTTGTTTGTATTGATTGTAACAGTTGAGAAGGTGAGGAGTAATTCCAACTTCATAAACAAGGACTGCTAAAAGGATATCATCTACATATTTCTTTAAAAAGGAACCACAAAAGGTAATTTCCCAACACTATCAACAATCAAGTCATGCATTATACAGGGTGGGGCACTATGAACGAACTATTCTCTGGCGTCTCAACGGCAAATATAATTGGAAAAAATGAGACGTAGAATTCAGTAGATTACTTAGGACTATAATTTGAAAATATTTTGGAATATACAGGTTGCTCCAAAAAAGCGTGCCGTATCAAAGTTAGGTTCCTTTAAATGGAACACCCTGTATTTTATCACATTTTGAATTGTACTATTAAAAATAATGTGAGTTCATTAACATTTCCCTATACCTATCTAGTTCAGTTTCCAGGATAAATCGATTTTACATAATTTGTAGACCCTCCGAAAAAATACAATAACTTCAAAATAAAAACGAATAACCACATTTGATTTACACCATCTCACTAAAAGCTTTTAAAATTCTGTTTCCAATATTCACTGGTATGCTATCATATACAGGGTGTTTTTAATATGACAGTATAACACTAACCATTTAATACATGAATTTCTGGCTTAATCTTAAGGGAACACCCTGTATCTGTTGGGTCTGTTCAACGTGGAAATTTATCACCTTTCTGTTGGTATAAGGGTTGCCTATATCTAACTCTGATAGTTCTCGAGAAATTTTTTTAATTTGTTTTCTAATATTCAATTATTTGCTGACATCTTTATACCTATGACATGATACTCCGATGCAAAGTTTTCAAAAATTTAAAATTTGTTATTTTGACAGTAAGGGCTTTGTTGTCTGATTTATTATTGATAAATTAAAGGTCTTTTAAATCAGAATTTTATGAAGGGTACTCAATCATTAACTTTGCAATAAGATTAGTAAAAAAGCTTAACGCTAAATTTTTACGTGAGAAACTACCCGAACTTTTAGATGACGTTCCACTAGCTACAGGACAAAAAATTTGGCTGCAGTTAGATGGTTACCCGAACAATATTTTTCCACAAACATGGATTGGGCGAAGGGCTCCTTATCTTTGGCCGCCAAGGGTCCCATGCTTGACGCCATTGGACTATTTTCTTTGGGGTTACATAAAAAGTATTGTCTACAATACAGAGCCAACCACTCCTGAGAACACGAAGGATAGGATAAGGAGAGCGTTTCAAACAGTAACACCAGAAATGTTAAAGAAAGTGAACAATGATTTTTTTTTTAAAAAGGTTCAAATTTGTATCCAACAAGATGGGCGTCACTTTAAACACCTTCTTTGAATTTTTTGTGTCTAGTTATTTTTTTATAATTTTAAAGCTTATTGTATCTGTATGCCCAAAAATAGTGTACTTACCACTAATAAAATTCTGGTTTGAGAGACCTTTAATTTATCAATAATAAATCAAACAGCAAAGCACTTACTGTCAAAATAAAAAATTTAAAATTTTTAAAAACTCTCCATCGTAGAATCATGTATATTCTGTATATTCCAAAATATTTTTAAATTATAGTCCTAAGTAATCTACTGAATTCTACGTCACATTTTATCTAATTTCATTTGCCGTTAAAACGCCAGAGAATAGTTCGTTCATACCACATACCACCCTGTATATTGAGCGAAACCCATTGATGCATTGCAAACTTTCACCGTTCTTTATGACATCACTTATTCCATGGTTAATATTTAACATGTCTTATAAATGTCACAGAGATGAAGGCAGCTGAATAATTTCAGTTGGAAAATTTGGTACTTCCGTGAGATTTCCTTGGAATCGATAGAGTAGGTATCTATATTATGGGAAGCAATCATCTTCCATTCTCCTGAAATAATAATCGAAGCAAATTTTTCCTATTTTAAGCTGATTTTCAACAAAGCAGAAAAAAATACATGAAAATGTATCGCCAAATAGAGACTAAAAATATATGAATTAGTCACTTCAACGCCGGGCAAGCCTCCGAAAGTATAAATGTCCGCCTTTCATATTCAAATGCATAGCTTTTGCAAAGCTTCAAGACAATAAAAATGAATTATGTACTCCTTCACAATAGAATGTTCATTCTAAACAGCTTCTGTTATATACAATTATGAAATAATAATGTTACACCGATGTTCGAGTCTCACATGGTATTCCCGAAACTTAGTCGTATTTTCTTTCATCTAAATGATTTTTTTCCCAAAATATTATTGGGAACAGAGATTCCAAAAACATAATAAGACTAATTTAACAACTTGCCCCAATTCATCGGATATTAACAATTAACTTCATATGCGGTGCGGTGCGGATATTAAGTCTTGACTCCCCTGGGAAACTCCATTGTCTATATATGGAAAGTCCTGGAACCGGTCAATTTGAATCGAGGTGTTTCATCACCTACAAAAAATTCTCAAATCTATCACCCCCTACACTTGACAACTTCCCTTTTAAATAGCGGGGTGGGGGTTGTACACTTCGTTGGGCAGGGTTTGAAAAGCAGAACTCCAAAATGTATTACAGTTTACTTAAATCTTAATTATCTGTTTGTTATGATGATGTATTGGTTGAAGATTCACTTTTGCGATATATGTATGTATGTATGTATGTGTGATTTTTGGGGTGACATTCACTGAGACCTAAAAGGTCTATTGTGCCCCCTTACTTCTACTCAGTTTCTGAGGAGAGTCTCAGAAACTAGTAGTTCCTTTAGTCCTATTTCCCGGAGGAATTTTAGGATGTCTGCAGGCTTCAACTTAGGCAAATGTTCCTCTTCTATCCAGTAATCTCCCAGGTGCTGTGCCCTAGGATTCTGGAGTGCTGTGCAGTTGGAAAGTATGTGGATGGAGGTTTCTTCTTCCATTCCACAAAATCTGCATTCTTCTTCCTCCACTATTTTGAGCTTTTTCAGGTGCCCATTCAGGCGACAATGTCCCGTTAGGATCCCTGTCAAAACTCTTAGCGCAGTTTTACTTTGACTTATGCATTCTTTTGATCTCAACAGGTTGTAGTCACCCAGAAGAGTCTTTGATTGTATAAGCCCTACTAGATCTTTCCAATGGTCAGATCTTCTCTTTTTCTCGGCTTTACTTATTTCTTCCAATATTACATTGGAGCTGATTCCGCAAAAGGGTTCGGGCCCCCAGAAAGGTATTTCAGTCCCCCTCTTTGCTAGTTCATCTGCTATTTCATTTCCTTCTATTCCAGTGTGTCCTGGAATCCATAGTAAGGTGACTATGTTGTTCTCGCCTAGTTCACTGAGTTTGTCTAGGTATTCCCACACCATTTTGGAACTGATTACACAAGAGCTCAGTGCCTTAATGGCTGCTTGACTATCCGACATTATGATAATCCTTTGTCTTTTGTATCCTTTATCAATATTGAACTGGGCGCACTTTCTTATGGCGTGGATTTCCGCTTGAAAGATACTTGGGGTTTTTCCCAAGCTTTCAGAGTGTTTGGTTCCTGGCCCGAACAGTCCTATCCCAGTTCCTTCTATTGCTTTTGAGCCGTCTGTGTACCATTGAATGGCATTCTTTCCAAGTCTGGTAATGGTATTTGGATCCCATTCCTTCTTGTTGCTCATTTCCGTAACGAATTTCTTTGAAAAGTTATATTTTTTCATCATACCGTCTTGTGGCATGTCCCAGGTTGTCTGATTTCTAAGAAGTGAGGAGGTGTTTTTTTTAATGATTCCCTCTCTACTTAGTCTGTATCTTGTTCTTTCTGCAACACTTTCCACCACCATATGTAAAGGGGTGAGGTTGAGAATCACTTTGCGATATAACTAGAGCGCGGATTTATAGCTATTATGCCATAAGTAATTTCTTATGGCAGATGTATTTTGATCACATCTGTGCATGAATTTCAATAAGAGGATTCACTGGGACAATTTGTTTTTGTGCCATTATGCCTATTTTCAGTTTTAATGCATTTATTTTTTTGTGTGCTAGTTTTATGCATATCTTAACAATTAGTGGTGTATTTGGTGCCAATTTTGTACATTTACTTCTCGATATGTAACAGTTTTTAATATATTTGTCAATTTCCGATTAATTTATTTGATATTATCTAAGCCACAACGTGACAACATCGTACTAGCGTTACCCAGCACATGTCTATTGTTTGAGGAATTCCGTAGGCCGATTGTGTATACCCTCGGCGGCTGTTATTCGATTTCCAAATTTCCAAAAACTATTTTCGGATCATTTTGAGTCTTTTAAGGAAATTATATCAGAGTTTCCTAAAACGGCTTCCCAACAGATTGAAAAGTGTCAAGAGATTGTGAAAAATGAAGAGGTAAAACAAAACTTAGCATTTATTAAGGCTAACTACAGCTTTGTTAGCAAATCTATCACAAAACTCGGAAACAAGACACTTCCTCTTGTAGAAGCTGTGGAAATAATCGAAACATTTAAGAACGAGACCTCAAAAGTACGTGGCGCTTCAGGAGTTCTAATTTTTAATAAATTGACTGGAGTGCTAAATAAAAATGGAGCGTATAGAGTTTTAAGCCGAATAGCAGATGTTATTAAAGGAAATGTTGTTGAAGATCTTGCGATAGATGCAGCTATTGTTCCTAAATTTAAATATACACCAATTATAGCGTGGATTTTGAACGAAGTTTTTCCCATTTAAAATTCGTGCTGAGTGATAGAAGAATAGGATTTACTGTTGACAATAATTTAGAAAAACAATTAGTTATTGGTTTACTCAAAGACGAGTAGTTTTTAATGTTTAAAATTTCATTCCTATTATTTAGTGTTTTTTGCGAGAAGTAAGTTTCTGGTTTTTCAAGGCAATGTAGTTTCTTTATTTACATTATCTTATGAAGAAATGACTTATTTTTATGTTTTTTGTTTAAAACTGTATAATATAAATGAAGATATTCGTTTTTATAAGTTACTTTTTGTTGCTTTTTTTTAATTTCGTGCAAGCGCCTATTTTAAGTTTTTTTTATGCTTAAAAATCCATGCTCTAGATATAACAATACAAAAGTAGCTACACTGGTTTTGTTTCAATTTGGGATACTCGATATAACAAGAATTATTCAATTTTTATTCTTAAACGCTTACATAGGGATGCTAGAAAAAAGGCTCCTGAGTATAAACAAGTTGATATTTTGTCTCAATTTCTACTAATTATTTCCAGTTCATTTAAAAATATTTATAGCAAAAGCAAAGTGAGCCCGCTTCAAACATCTTAAAAAACGGAAGCATATAAAGTGGAAATGGTTAGGAAATTGACAGAAGTAGGTTCAGATTGACGACTGCAATATTGTGAAACTATGGAAAATGATATTCCACAGGATCCAAATTGCTCAAGACATATTTGTTTTACCGGTGAAGCTACATTTAATTTCAATGCTCATGTACATTGACAAAACGTCCGATATTGGCCTGACGCATCCCTCGATTGTTTCGAGAGTGCCATACTTAGTTTCGGAATGAATCAAATGCTTGGGTAGGTATAACATGTGATCATATATAGACATTTCCTTTATCGAAAGAATTTGAAGAAGAAAATCATATCTTAACCTGCTAGAGACAAAAATAGTGTCTGCAATTAATGATGAAGCTACGAACAATCAAAGCTCTCAGGATATTGCTTTCCACTAAGATCGAGGTCCACATCATTACGATGCTAAAGTTTTCAAAATAGTTTGTGTGAATAATTGGGTGAATTTTATAGGTATTTGTTGTAAATATGTGTGAGGATAATATGAAGTCTGTTTTCTGTGGAGAAGATACGATTTGAAAAATTGTTCAATCTACGTCAAAAACAGTTAATAAAAAATGTAAATGTGAGCGGAGTATTCTCGTAGTGATCTATTCACAGGAAATCACACATAAGGTACGATAACATGGATCTGCCGGCTGAAATATTCATAAACTTCAGATATATAGCAATCAAAGTATCTGCTGACTTGATTGTTGGAAGAAACATGTTTTTAGACGTTATGTGCCCAATACTCATTAGATTATGGGCTAACACGAACTTGCTTCACTTCATACTGATCAGTCTTTCGAATTGGAGAATATTCAGAACTCCATGCTGAAAATCTGGTACGCTCGAGTAATTATTATTCCATTTCCTACCCTTTTGTAAGGCACTCCCTCACCATACACATATTTGTCATCAGATACACGTTGAGGCACCTGAACCATCAATATTTGACACGCTCAAGAAAATTCCATCTAATGTTTTTTTTATGATCTTGGAAAACCTTTAGGCACTATCCCTGCTGGAAAGGGTGACGTTATATAACTCCCCCTACCAACTGGTCATCTACGTCTTCGAGTGAATCCCCATCCAGCATCCTGGGCTCTTCCACTACAATAGAAACCACATTCGCTCGTGCCGAACTAGACAACACGTTGAGTGCAATAAATACTTTTTGCAGAAGTTGCATACAATATTAATTCAACGCGAACACCAAAATGTCCTATTTAGGCTGCTTTGTAGTAAAATGACAGATTCGTGAAATGAAGAACTAGTTTTTCCATTGAATAGAGTTCAATAAAAGTTTGGTTTTTGCATGAAAGTGAGAAATTTTTTTTATAATACCAATCCTGTCACACTCTACCAAAGTGAGGTCTTATACAAAAATGCCAGTGCCCATTTTTCCTTACCAAATAATTTCGTAATCGTTTTTGTTTACTTCATTCACAAAGCGAATAATTTTTTGCAACTGTTGGAGTAAGTTGTCCAGCTACTAGCTGAACATAATTATTACGTCATAATAGGCTTCAAGGTATCCAATACAAGATGTAAAAGTATATTCATTAATTCACATAACTTGGTATATTATCACAAGCCAATTTTGGTATATTTTATGGTTTTATGGCACTAATTTTAATTGCAACACACAGGTGGGTGTCAGGTTGAGATCGCTATCTTTGTCATTTACTTCTGATTTGTTTAGTTTTTTCTTCCTTTGAATTTCTGATTTTAATTTGCTTTACTTTATTTGGAGATTGTTCAGGGTTGATTAACCAGGAAACGGTTTTTGTTTCTCATAATAAATACAATAAATGTTGTTGCACGTTATATTTGTAGGTGGATCTGTGGTAAATATGAATCGAATGGGATTGAAATATAATAATCCGTACATGTTATAATTATCACGTTTGCTAGAAGAGTGGAAGATAAAGTATTCAATGACCTCCACGGGCTATTGCATATAGTTTATTTTTATCAATACAACTCCTCACCTTTTATATTGTCAGTAGCAGTAGTTTACGTTGAATTGAATTTCAGCTTACCTAATTAAATAAATACTTAAGATTGTATTTTTGTCCCGAAAACCCATTGGGTCTAGCTACAACAGACACTCTCAACCTATTAAGTGTAGACGTTGAAGTGCTACACGATTTTATGGCCACAGGAACCAATTTTCTTTTGAGAGTATTCTGTGATACCTGTTGGAAACGATGATTTTGAAGAATTCTTGATTGAAGGATTCCAATTTTGTATAAGAGTTGCACCTAGCAGTAGTTCGAAAACATAGCTGTCATTATTGTTTGGTGATATTTAAATTAAATTATGGACGAAATTTATAAATCTTATTCAATTCAATGCATCGTATCCAACTGGCTCTAAATCTAATGACTGTTGAAATTTTTTGGAAAGTGAAATCAAAAACTCAACAAACGGTTGGATGCAGTATGACAAAATAGATTAAACTTTTTATTCAATTGTCACAACATGAGGAATCCTTTATCAAAGAGCCTAATGTCCTAAGTGGATACAGTTGAAAAGCAAATTAAGACACCTACTAAAAGAAGTAGTAGCTCGAAAATGGTTTCCAGTACTACTTATACAAGTTTTCAATCTTTTTCCTTTGTATCATGCTTAATAAAGGGAACAAAAGACTTTACGCACTTTATTCTGAAGTACGTCTTTCTGTAAATGAATAATGTGCATAGCCACCAAAGAAAGAATAAGAATAAAAAATTAACATATTAATCAAAAAACTTCATTGTTGAAATCTTTTATTGTAAAAATCAAGGAAATAGTGGTTACGAATATATTTATGATTTATAGTTGAGGTTTATCCAATGTTAATATGCAAGTCAATAAATGCAAATAGTCTGGTATTATGAGGAGAAATTAATACCTACCTGTCATGAATACTTATGGAAATGCTAATGGAAATATTGTATACATCTCTTGAATATTTCACATTGTATTAGTCATAGTAGTTGATGTTTATGCAGTGCGATTGAAATTTATCACAGAGTGTCATAAATAAGGTGGAAACTCTTTTCATCTCTCCTTATTTATTGTAATTGATGTCAAGTCATAATATATACCCATTTTGATACCTGCAGGACCACTTTTTCCTTCCAGAAGTTCAATCTGTTTGTGAGCCATGATTCGAGTTGAAATAGACGAAAGTCAGATAATCAACTTCAATATCCGTTGTGCTGAGTTTTTTGTTTTCCAATGTGATAATCACATAACAATTATCAAAAAAATTATGATCAATATTCCTATTCTTCCATTTGTCATATTATTATAACTTAAGAAGGGTAGGTATTCATGAAATTTTCATATTTGGCCTATTTTTCGTATTATATATTATGAAATTTGCGGACTCCCCATGTATTTCACTATTTTTCGATTTTTAGCATATCCGTAACAATTTCACATATAATTCTTATACAATTCAACCAAAACATGAGTGTAGATTAAACGACAGATGCCTCAAAAAGTTACATTGCCCATTTAATGATTGGGGCTTTTAAGAATGGAGATTCCACAGAATCATACTAATTGCTTGCAAAGAACTCCCTCAAACAAATGCTAGATTACTAGATTCATACAAGACACTCCAACAAACTTTTCCGTTCCTGAGGCTATTCCTAACGAAAAGTTTATACCTTCCGTATCGATGCAGCACCTTATATTGCCAAACTTAAATTATATTCCCAATTAATTCGTACTACTTGTTTGACCCATACATTAACTAGACTAGCAGAAGAGGTTAAAAAAACTTTCCCGTCGTGAATGATTTAATATCTATCTATCTATCTATCTATCGTAAAAGAAACATTTCCAAAAGCTCTACTTAGAATTCAATTTTATAGTGAGGATTCACCTTATCTTCCTTTCTCACCTTAACCCATTTCAACAGGTTACAAGCCGCCAAAGAATTCCTTACCAATCACATTTTATGTCAACATTTATGGAAGCCAATTATAATTTTCTCCCAAACACTATAATCCAATGAAAGTCATTCAAATTATCTCCGGAGGAGGCGATAGATTTTATAAAAGAATTGAAGCAAAAATGTAAAAATGTTCCGGGACATAGAAAACCGAATATATAGAAAATTCAAAGCAGTAATTGATGATATGGCTACAAATTGCTTCTGCAAGCAGCCAGTGATTAAATTAGAGATTTTGATTAAACATTTACATTGGAGCCATTTGTTACATTTGAAAAACGACTCAATGATGACTGTTGACATGGAGAGAAGCTTCTCTGCATTTAAGCATTTATGTATACTGATATGAGGCGAAACTGTTTGTTAGAGAATTTATTGATAGTTTATTACTTCAATGAATAATTGGATCGATCATGTGACTTTTGTAATGGTGGGTATATTTTTAAATGAAAAACTATTGAACTGTGATCTATTCAGTTTCAAACTACCCCATTAACAAGCAATTGATTGCGGACATTGGAATATTAATGTTCAAATGATGTCATGTCAACATTTTTTTCTCATATTCCCACTAAATCTCTTCCATATAATATGATCATTGATTATAATAATAATATTTATTTCCAACAAAAATAAACATTACAGTTTTAAACGATGTTAAGAACGGAAATAAATGAAACCACAGAAACCAACTCAATTGTTTGTGCGTGGTGATCATCATAGATACAACATAGGTAGGTACTGTACTGGCCAATTTTGATAAATATAAAATTCCAAATTTAAAATACACACGGCTAATACATGTTGAGAGATATCAAAATGTATATACATATATAAAAATAAATGTACTATGACTACAACATAAAACAAATACCCTTCTTTTGTTTTGAAACTAAGTAGATGATCTGGACTTCTTCAGCAATATAATAGCTGTTGCTGGCTGATTAACAAAATGTAGTGTGTGTAGTTGAACATTTGTATCAAACATCAGACAGAAGAGGTAGGTCTTAAAATCAATATAGGCATGTATGATATGTCTTTCTGTTTTTTGTAACCAGATCTTAGTTTTTTTTCAAATTGAAATCTGTTACCAATTTCTTTAATGTTATTTGGTACTTCACGATATTTACGTAGTGCAATGAATTTGAAACTTCTTTGTCCTATTTTTTTAATTGCTTCTCCAGATTGGAACTGTTTGCTTACTTTGTCGTGTTTCATACTTATGTTCAATTTCTTTCAACTTGTTCTTGTTTATATGTTGTAAACATATGATACGATGTACATATAGTTGTCGTATGTCAAGGATTCTGGATTCCAGCAAGAGTATCCCACTTGGGTAAGTTTTTTTTACTCAACATGATTTTTCAAAAGTATGTTTGAACTATTTCTATTTGATCTAGGTGACTGGAATAAATTCCTCCCCAAACGGCTATTCCGTATTGAAGGAGTGATTGAACAAGAGAATGGTTCACTACTTTTATTTGTGATCAATTTAGAATATTTTGAAGTTGCCTCAATTTAAATAGTATTGAACGTGATTTACTAGCTAGTGTTTTAGCGTGAATATTCCATTTTAAATAATTTTCAATATCTACACCTAAATAACGGAAGTATTTTGTTCCATTGATCTCAATTTTTCTATATCCCCTACTTTTTTTTTCTTCATGTTTGCCTCACTTGAATCATAACCTTTGTTTAGAATGTTGTAAGATTGCGAATTTTTCAATATCACAGAACAACCATAGCTGGTATGATTTACAAAACAATACATTCAAAAATTGATTCAAACAATACATGTCTTCAAATATATTCGCCTACATTTTTCTGCAGACGAAATATTGTTTTATACACAGTCCACTTCGTTTATCTGTGAAAGAATGAGTTTTTCGATAGGTCTCGTTTGTTGAATCTCGGAAGAAAAAGTTTGTGAGCTCACGTTACACAATATTAAGAGATATTGCAGACATGCCAACATTAAGGCGCGTTCACATTATTCCGCGATTAGCCAATTGGCAAAGCCGATTCGATGTGGATGCGACCGTTGGCACGTGCCAATAATCCATTCGTGTGCCAATTAAAATTGCCGAAGTGTCGATCTTCTTCAAAGGAAGCCTATGAGAACAGAGACTGGGTACATGCCAAGCACTGGCCTCTCGCGCCTTCAGGTGAGATTCATACCAGTTTGATTCTGCCAGTTAGCACGTGCTTTCAAATGGAGTGGACAAACAAAAAAGTTATTAATTCAATAAATATATACCGGGATCGTCCTATTCTGTGAACATTGTACGACTGAACTAAATAAGTGCCAACACATATTCAAACATTTTCACAATGGTAGGCCTTGCCAATAGGCATTTCCAACGACAAATTGCGGTGGAGCGTGGACGCACCTTTATGCATATGGTATTGGAGTTATTAGTTTCAATTTCCTTGATATTGATCATGCTGTATGCTGACTTAATTTAATGGGATATTTGATTGATTTTAAGATATACTCGATTCAGATTAATTGTTTGGATGAGTCAAAGTAGGAACTCATCACTTCTGATCCGATTTTACAGATCTCTTGCGGTAAATAATTTAGCATTACTTTGATCGCTGTGTCACAGCATGTTATCGCTACTGTTAATGCTGAATAATGCATGCCCATATTTTCTTACGTTAATACTGGTATTGAAGAATCTCTGATCATTGCTTTTTGCTTGAACTGCCTGACATTCATTTTCTTTTTGTAGCATTTTTCATTTTTACAATTTATTCAGTCCATTTAACGTTTTCTAGTATATTATGAGTTAATAGAGCTTTGCGAGGTTTTACTTAAATCCCCATTCCTGTTCTGTTTTAGTCCTATTTTTATTCAATGATTTCAAGAATGTATATCGTAGGTCACGCCACTGAAATTGCATCTAATAATAAGTCAAAACACTAGCGAGGATATTGGCCATGAGACTGTTTATAAGCGATGCGAGGAAAATATAATTGAGATTTCCTTTTTACTGCCAGTTCCAAGTAAAAATTAAATAGGCGGTGTCAAATAAGTCGAATAATTCATATTTTTGAAATCATTTTGTGAGACTTACTTGATAAAGTGTCACCGAGTAGAGAATGGAAAGCAGGCGCCATTTTAGTCGTTTATTTCAATTTTGGGATGTGAATATACCAAATTATACATAATTGAAGTACTCTCTCCGTAAAGCAAATTAACTACCAGTATACCAGGAAGATAATATAGCTCGTATTACAGACCATATCCGCTAAGGTGGTGCAGAAGAACAATTTTTTTTTCTAGTCTCGTGTCAGTATTTGTCACAAGGACAGCTTAAAAAAATATTCCAGGAGATTGCTCCTAATTTTTAAAAATGTCAAAAATCGGATTTTTTTTTATTAAACGATGGCAGAAGGTCCAGAACTTAGATATTGTTAAATCAACAATCATCAGCCACAAGCTAAGAAGCATGCACAGTATAAAACAAGATGGGTAGACCGTCCAATTGGCAGAAGATAGAAGATTAATGTTAGAGGAGATCCAGAAATTTGTTAAATGGGGCTTTCCACTTTCCACAATTCAATATAATTATCATCAAGAGCTATTTAGATACCAAAAGTCCAGTATAATATGCCAGGTGATGATTGGAGGTTTTTGAAAATAAATGAATGACTGAGCGACTAGCACAAAATATCAAGCGTGTCAGGCAGTCGTTAGTAGTCATAGCCATAGTGTCATACTTAATTTGACCAACAGAAAACTATGTCGCCCTTGTCAAGGAAGTGATTGGTCCTGATACATGTATGGTTCATTTCCTGAGTAAGCACGATTCTCTCATTCTCTCAAGACGGAATATTATTATTTTTACCCCCGAATTGAATATGAAAGTGCAATTGAAAGACATCAATCAATTCTTCTTCCTTGATTTGTGAAAGTTTCAAGGGTTTATATCTCCAGATAACATACACTTGTTAGTTTATGGAAAATTATGCAATGTTCCTACTGACACCCAAAGATTTTTTCAGGTTATTTTCACATTATTATCAAAAAATTCGGTTTTTTAATTTGCTTGGTAGAAGTTGGTAGAAAATAAGCTTTGTTCGTTGTGTGTGAATAAAATGAACGTTCCCAAATATTGTGTTTTTCCAATAACCCATTCCCAAAATTTCACCCTCTGGATTTACAGATATTCCGGCATATTATTATTCCCATTTTTTGTGTCCAAGTACACATTAGTGCACTAGAAAATTCGATTTCCAGCAATGAGTGTTCAAAATCACCCTAGACCTAGGGGTGAATTGGGACACTATATATGGGAAAAAATGTTAAGATATGGACGTGTCTATACTTTGGCAAGTTTATCTGAAACCGTGAAAGAAATGCAGTCGAAAACATTCGACATTGCCACGTTTAACTATGAAAAAGTTGAGGTACTGATTTTGTAGTGATAATAATTATAAATGGGTCTTTTTATTATTAACAATATTAAAAATATGATTGAACGTTAATTTTATAATGTGCTTGTTTCATTGGATTTATTCTATTAACATTATTTTCCAATTCATGGATATTAAAAGAGAACACTTTTCCAAATTTGTTATGGGCTTCTTAAAGCTCTGGCAACGTTGTACGAAAACCATAATGACCACACCCTCCGATTACATAATTGGTGATTTTTATCGACCAGCTGACTTCTTATTGGCAAGCGCGTGCGTATGTTCTTCCCTCTCACTTCGTCAATTGACTGATATTGATTTATCCAGTGGCGTTTCTATTGTCAGTTACCTTTGTAATTTCAGTTTCACTTGGTAAATTTGTACGTTTGACAGATATACGCCATGGTTTTCCTCGCCTCTTACCGACGCCGCGTAGCTCCAGATAAACTTGCCAAACTATACTTCCCATGGAATGACAAGATGGGGAATACAAATATCTATTTCAATTTTTCACATTTTTCGAATAAAAACTTCAGGTGCTACTTGTAAAAATCGTGCGATTTCACCCCGGATATGCGGATAAGGGTGCTGTACTAAATCCAATACAAAAAAGCAGCAGTAAATTAATTTTTTATACTACCCACGCTTCTCAAGGCACAATAGTTGCAGTAGATGGCGGAATATAATCACTCACCTCAAACCAATCCCATCCCACGCCACTAAAATTCCCCTAATAAATTCATCTTGGTAATAATTCTATCCAGGAATGAAAAAGATTGATGCTGATCTTCACTATTCAAATGGGTGCTGCTTCGTAGCAATAATTTATTTCTGTTCTTCCCCAAGGCTGCTTTTTATTTAATTGTATATTTTTTTTATTGTGGCAATGAACCAATCAAAGCTTTTTTAGCCACGTCCACGCTCTATACATCATCATCAAGATTCAGGGCAAAATGTATAGTCGTCCTTTAAATACGTTCTTGAGGCTTCCTTACTGAAGGATGCATCAAGGAGTCTTTAGCTTCTTTGTTTTCCCGTCGCTCCCTTCACTCTTAGGGAACGCTGCCTAGCAGCTGTGTGAGATAACCAAAATAGTGCAACTGTTGTTATTATGCGAGATTTTCCAAAACTATGAAATATCAAACCGATAAAATTAAAGATATACTGCAACTGGCAATATAGCTATTTTTTCGCCTACCTTACCGGAAAACCAGTCATATTATGAACACCACAAATAGGGTGTTGAAGTATTGCTCGGCAGACCAAAGGCGGAAAATTCAAGACGCCACGATTTTTGAAGTTTTTCACCATCTGTCATTTGACAACTCTGACATTTCACGTTGAGTTTTTATTTAAATGACATGTCAAAGTTTCTTGTCACATTTTCCTATTTCTTCGGAAAGTGAATAAACATGCACATGCAGGAAACGCTCCAGCAACTCAAGACTATTAGATGCATGAGCAAGCGTTGCAAACTGAGGGCAGCAGGATAGTTAAGTTTTCTGCCTTTGTGACACAATATACTAACTATGAGATTCTCATTTTGAAACGGAAACCTCCTTATTATTCCATGAAGTACTCATGCTAGGATACATCCTGTAATCTTTCCAGTAATTTGGAGAATAGGGTAATTATACTGTCACATTTTTGGTATATTTTAATTTATCGATATTTTCGCTGAAACTGGTGAAATTTTATAATTCAAATCGCACCATTTCTTAATTTTTTGGAGTTATTTTGTTGTTATAAGAAATAAATTATATCGAAATAGCACTCATGTGTATAGCGGATATTGAATTCGAGAGCATCCTGTATCTTCATTGTTTTGAAGGCTTGAAAATACAAGGTTTATCGGATTGGCAGCGTCCTCTCTTTATGGTCATCAAATAGCAATGTACCCGGAAGACATTAAAATACGACCTTACATTGAATTCAGAGCATTCTCGAAATTTATTGTTAATAAATTCGTAGGTGTTTATTTTTTTAAATTTCACTTAACACAATCTTTGAGTATGAATCGCTTAAAAAACAATCTTTGTTTTGAGGTAAACATTTTAAAATAATTTGCTTAATTACAATTTTCTATAACAAGGAGAGGAGAGGCATATTACCTTACAAGCGCGTAAAGCTCAGTCCTTCTCAGTATTTATGAAAAAAATGCGCATTGGAAGATACAAATACGTGCCCAAGCGTTATTTCTAATACGCTCTCAATTATTCGTTATAAAATTTTTCAATTTGGCTGTTCTATACTGTATCTATGTGACATTTCATTAGCGAAGATTTATAAACATTCACGCATAGGCGTGCGATAACTTTTTATGAGGGATCAATTGATTAACAGGACTTTTCATCTAGTGTGCGCGTACAAATCAATTCATATGAGGGGTTCATTTATTTATAAAACTCTCCTTCTCACATAGGCTCACGATAACATTTTTATCGGGGATTATTTTATTTATGAAAATATAAATATCAGGTGCGTACCATGAAATTTTATTGAGGTATTGACAAAAATCACCATCTAACATCGGCGTACGATGAAACTCTTATAACGGATCAATATTTTCATCTAGCATGGACGTACGATAAAAATTTTATAAGGAATCAATTGATTTATAAAAATATACGATAAAATTTTAGTGAGGTATCAGTTTAATAGCAAAAATTGTCATCTATCATGGGAGTGCAATAGAAGGTTTATATGGGGTTCATTTATTCATGGAAATTTCCTTCTCTCATAGGTTCACGATAACATTTTTATAAGGGATCAAATCATTACTAAGGATATATCATGTGCGTGCGATAAAATTTCATTGGGGTATTAACAAAAACTCCATCTAACATGGGTGTACGATTAAAATTTCATGAGGGATTATCTCTTTCAACTAGCATGGGCGTACGATAAGATTTTTAGAGGGATCAATTTATTTGTGAAAATATGAATATCGTACCATGAAACTTTTTTCATTAGGGATCAATTTATACACAGAAATTTACATCTGGCGTGGGCAAACGATGAAATTTTTCTGAGGGGTTGAATTATTTGTGGAAATTTCCTTCTCTTATAGGCTTGCGATAATATTTTTATAGAGGATAAATTTATTTTCGAAAATATCAATATCGTACAAAATTTTATTGAGCAAAAAATACCATCCAGCATGGACGTACGATAAAATGTTCATGAGGTATTAATATTTCATCTAGCATGGGCGTACAATAAAATTTTTTTGGGAATCAATATCAAGATAAATATCAAGATCATGTTCGTACGATGACATTATATTGAGGTATCAGTATATTAGCCAACATTTTTGATCCAGCATGGTCGTACGATAATATTTATATCGAGTATCAATTTATCAACAACATTTTTTATCTAGCTTAGACGTCCGATGAAATTCTCATTAGAGGTTTATTTATTTGTGAAAATTCCCTTCTTTTATAGGCTCACGATAACATTTTAATAAGGGATCAATTTGTTTGTAAAAATAACAATATCATGTGCGTACGATAGGATGTTATGGAGGTATTAACTCAAAGTTTTATCCAGCATAGGCGTCCATCTAGTTATTTGACTTCCCACTTTGGTCGGCAGTCCCTATTACTACAGGTTTTTGCTCGCTCCTAAATATCCAATCACTTTGCTTGAATATGCGTTGTATGAGTGTTCTCATTACCTACAATTCATCCTACGAAACCATTACGATTACTTAATAAGCTTCCGTGTTATTAACAAAAAATAAGCGGAATGACGTTTCTTCCGTTCCAAATGTTCATGAAAATTTCGTGAGAAACATTTGTGAGTTGGAAATATATCCCCAATACCCGAGAATAACCTTGGGTGGGGGGTTTGATGGGAGAGTTTACATGAAAATAGCTCAACGGGTTGGTACAATCAAAGTCAAAAGATAGAGGTGAACAGAAAATCTAAAGGATCTTAAAACGTTATTTGGTCGTGGTAACGATGAGAGTAATTAGTAATTAGTAATTGGTAATAATTTCAAACTTTAATTAGTCTATCCGTTTGAATACTGCTCATTCATTCATTTTAATAGTGACAATTAGCAATATTCGTGAAAAACTAATTATATATACTATTTCACTAATGATCCGAGAACAGAAATAATGGCAAGTGAAATTGTATGCAACAGTTTAGTTTTAATGTAGTGAGTATAATAATTATACTAACATTGTAAGTTTAACAAAGTATTTTGAAAATTGACAATTTCTCATCATACCTGAACCACATCTTTATCACTTTTTTATCGTCCGTTTGATGATATTGGAAGATTCCAGCTTTGTTGGATTATGCGTGAATATATTATACCTGCTATTTTTCCGTCAGTTTTCGGCATCGCGTACAGAATTGTTATTATGAGTTACCCAAATGGTATTTATTCACTTCAATCGATAATTATTGAGTTTATTCGGTTCGAATTGAGTGTTCCCAAAGTATTGTATGGTACGGACATTCACTCGAATTGTTTCTCAATATTTAGCAAATTGGAGCCGTTCGTATGTCCATAAAGTTTATAATAAATTACTATTATAGTTAAAATCAGCAGGTACATAGAGTACTGGAATGCAATAATTCCCAAAACAAATAGGTGTTTATCGGATACTATAGAATTGTACCCATAACTGACGGAATATTTCACAATACAATAATAGTAACTTTGGGTAGATACTATCGAAAATGTCCAAATTCTTAATTTTTATGACCTATAGAACAATTAATAGGACCATATTGGCTTCGAGCCATGAGCCTTGAGCCATGAGAATATTGAAAGAGCTCCGAAAAAAAGGTATCATTTAATCCCAGAGTTACCAAAGCCCGTGTATATGAGATTTCTGATTAGCCTAAGTCGAAATTCGTAATATAAAAAGATATTTGATAAATGAGTTTGCAAAAAATGCGACAGTCAGTGTTTCACGGCTCCCCTCTTACCACTTCGAGTGAAGCCCAATAAAGTTGACTTGGCAAAATTCAAGCAGTTTGTTTTGGAGACACATAATTACATACAAATTAGAAAATGTCGAGGATCAAGTACAGTGGAAAATAGTACCGAAGAAACGTGACAAAAGTGCATTAGTCACATCGAAAAAATGTAGAAGGACATATGGATGATAAAGTACACAATGTTATTGAAAGTGAATGTGGATAGTTCTAGCACAAGTGATCGTGAATGAATTAGAATTGAGACGCTTAACGATAACGACCATCAACTTTCTGCTCATATGGTGTGTCTTTTTCGTTTACCCTCGAAGGAATTATTCCTACAGTACCTATTTTGTTTTTCTCACAGTTTAATGCTATTATATTCCACTCAATCATTTTAGCGAAATGATTTATTCACAAACAGTTTTTATTAAATTGTTGTGAAATAATCATTCAGTTTTGAATATAACTCTATAAGCTATAGTAAAACTTTTTGAACCGAATTACTTACCAAATCTCGGCTCCTCGTTTTTCATTATTTAGAAATTTTCGACACATGTTTTCTCCCATCGTGCCGATTTCGCATTTTTATCCAATGTTTGTTCCAATAAACTTATCAATAGTTTCCCGTTAATTATATCCATAACTTTTTTTCACAATTGCGCAGTGCTTACAACTGTGACCGGTATAGGACCTTGTCATCAGAATGTGCACTTGTTTCCAATATAATTGAGTGTTCCATACTTCAAACATGCTCTGTTTGTTTCATAGTATCTGCTTCCCCACCACAAAATATTCATAGAAGACATCCGTTGTTCCAATTTGTTCAGAAGCTCCCTCACTGGCGTGGTCCTCTTAAGCCCGACTCTTTTTGAGTAGCCAATCAGCCTTCAATTTCTGGCCGGTAGCTTCTCATCGCCTGATACCAAGAACTGCATATTTGTCAGGCAATCGCACTGACATAGGATGTGTTTAGCAGTCTCCTCTTCTAGGTGACAGAATCTGCACATGGCTTCGTCTGTCAACCATATCAGCTTTGCGTGCCTTTCAAGCTCACAGTACCCTGTTAACATACCAACTATAGCTTTGACAGTTTTCCTACCTTCGCTTATTAGCTCTTCCGAGGAAGTTAGCGAATGTTCATTAATGAACTGTTTCGCCTGTCTTTGTCCTGGTGAGATTACTCACCATTCTAAAGATTTCTGTGCCACCAACTTCCTTGTATTTATTGTTTGCAACGCCGCCGAAGGGTTTCGTCGATCTCATAAATGGCATTGATCAGCCTTGTCTGGCCGTTCCATTCGCAATTCGTTGCCCTTATGACCCTCGTACCCTGGTACCAGGCTAACCGTGACGTTCTAATGGTCTCCAAGTGCATTTGGGGAACCTATGTAATCCCATACTAGCTCAGAATTGACTGTCATGGAATTAAGTGCCTTCTGTGTCGCTTGACTATCGCTGAATCGCCGTCACTTCCGCCTGGAAAGTTGTGACGACCTAAGATAGGCTTAATTAGCCATCCGTTGTTGTTTCAGTAAGTGTGCCAGTAGTATGCCTTTCAGTAGAGTTATTCGGATCTTATTATCGAAGCTTATATCTCGTGGCCGTTGATTCAATGTGTTGTGCCATTAAGATATCCGCTTTCAGCTTCTCGATAACCTCTCAATAGTCAGCACCGTGCGTTTGATTAGCATCTAGCCGATTACGCAGCATCGCTCACGAAGATAAGCGATAGGTAACTGAAAGTTAGTATTTGAGGTGCGCATGCGTCCAAGCAGCCTTCAACCTTCTATTCGATGTGACTGAATGTGAGCAGATTGGCACAGTTAGTAGGGTACCGAGCTTACAGGCTTACAGATAGTAGGTTCAAAACCCGGTCAGGACAGGTCAGGTTTTTTTTCAAGTGTCTTATTTCCTATAATTACACTTTGATCAACCGTGTTTGGGCCTGGGTTTTCTTGTTTTTTACAGTTTTCTATCTCTTATTTTCTGATATTTTTATACCCCCATAGTTACGCTATGATCAACCGGGTTTGGGCCTGGGTTTTCTTGTTTTATTTTTAGTTTTCTATTTCTCATTCTCTGATATTTACATAATATACTTTCAGTTGCCTATCGTTCAGCTTGAGCTGTGTGATTGGCTAGACGCTAGTGTGCGTTTGGCTTGTGTATTGTTCACGTTGAAGTTGCAGTAGTCTGTGCATTTTTGGCTTTGCCGTGTCACTGCAAACGTGTATTTCGAAAGTAGCGCTGAACTTTGTTATTATGAATAGAACCCAATATTTCTCATTTTATTTCAGAAATAAACATGAAATTTTAAATGACATACCAACATGTATGAATTTATAGGATGCTTAATTAAGTGTTATTAGGTATGTTTTAACTAAGATACCAAATGAAATATATCAAAAGTGGTTGGATTTAGATGTAGCAAATACCGACATCAAACGAATTGGCTTGAAAAAATAAAGTGGGAAATGTAATAAAATACAGGATGTTCTATTTAAAGAGAGAGTACATTATGTGCATGTTGGCTACTGAGCTTAAAACACCCCGCATGAGATATCAATCAAATGCACATAATATGGAATTAACGGACAAGTGCTTGTTGTTTATTGGCTACAATTTCCCGTCCCCAACTACGGTGATTGATATAATTTTATTCCATGTAGACTGGGATTTTTTCAAAATTTGTAAAAAACCGAGATATCTCTGGAATACCTCATTATTGATATAGGATATTGTGCACAAACTTGATCTAAAGTCTCTGGTAGAATTCTGGAACCAAATGAAAAACACTAGGTACCATTTGAAAAAACAAAGTTGACTCCTGGTATAACCGAAAGTGCCTCATTCGGGAAAACATTATATTTGAAATTACTTTGAAACAAAATTTCTCGCGCCGCACCCTGTATAGAAGTAACACCTTATGTAATTCATCAACAAACCTATATGAACTGATCCAATGAGTTCTGGCATTAGTATAGTTCTGGAAAACGATAGTTGCACTATCGTTTTCGATATGCTGTATTTCTCATGCAAGATCATCATCGGATTTTTTAAAATTTAAATTACAAATAAGTCCGACGGCCAAATGAATGATAATCATGGAAGTCATAAATTATGAATAACCTCACAATATTTAATTGGAATAAACTGCATCAATTGTTTTTAGCGATTCACTATCAGGACGTACGCTACTGCTGCATCTCAGTCTGTGTCGTTGTAAAGGTGAGCATAATGTTTATGTGTTGGGATCGTTCGTATGCAGTCAGTGAACTGGCTCGACTTTTGCAATCGTGCTGGCATTGAAACATCAGCTATAAAATTATAAAAATAAATATAAGCAATTGCATCGCCATTGGTAGCGTCCAATTTTTTATAGTGAGATCCTATCCGTCTGATGTCTACGTGCAAACGTAAATAAAAATTATTGTAGTTTTAAGTGCCTATACGGGATGAACGGATTGTTCACTTATCTGAACTACAAAATAAACAGGACACTAACTATTGTCATATATACAAAAATTATGGTGAACAGATGTGGAGTGAAAGTTCAGTTTTTTCAAAAATGGACAGAGCAACAAGAATTCCAAATTTCAAGCAGACAGTTTTTCCAATTTCATCAAACCTGCGTGTACCTATATCTCACTAATGAAACAAAAAATATGAATTTTGTTATAAAACACTAGTTTGATATCATCCAAGCTAATCATTGGCTCCTTTCTTCGAATTCTCATGCTGGCATGAGTCAAGAATTCCATTCAATAAACCTGTACCTAGTGACATACGACGCTTTGACAGTTCATTATCTCGAGCACTGTTCACATGAGATATTTGGCGGCTGTGAATAGTAGGAACTAATGCTTATATCTCTATATAAATGAAAATCAATTGATGTTCGTTCGTCTCGCTAAAATTCGAGAACAACTGGTCGTATTCAGTTAATTCTGACTTTCAAATGTTTTTCGTAGTCCAAGGAAGGTGAAAAAATATAAAAAAAAATTGTCGATTGGCTTCCAGTGAATACGGATGTACTATCAGGAACAAGTAATTTTTGTTCCGTTTTCAGTCTGTCAAGACTTCCAAAAAGTTATATAGTGTTTAAAAAGCTCACAGTACTGAAAAATCTGAAAATTATAAGCGGCATTAAACTGACGATTCTCGAGTATACCGTTAATTTGAAAAAAAAATATGAAACCTTTCACCCGCTCATTTTTATCCTGAGAACGCAAATTAACTATACCAAATACATGAAGAAAATATTGTGTTAAACAACAGAAAATCGAGCAGTAATAAAGGCAGGACGACGCATACTTTTGAGAAGCTTGAAAAACCCTATGGTATCTCTTTAAACAAGGGAAACGTTTGAAAACATTGAATGCCAAGGCTTAACTAGCACCCGTTAGTGGAAGGGTTATATCAAATAGCATTTGAGAACGTAGAAAACAACTACGATGATAGGCAAGAGAAGTCGACGAAAAACTAGAGATCACGATTATTTTTACCCATCATCTTCCAATTAAAAAAATGTATACAGAAAACCAACTTTGGCTTTGAAACAAATACGTCATCAAGCGACATTACTCCTAATTCTACACATATTATGTAGATCAATCAAATCAAATTACTTAATTTCAAGTCATGTGTCAAATTTCATCCAATCACCGCTGTATTACAGCGATAATACCCTACATGTGGTGTTTTCAGTTTGGTGTTTTTGTTTTATCAAAAATTAATTAAACGTCAAAGATAATAGCCCTCGGCCTGCGGCCTTGGGCTATTATCAAGCAACACGCTTTCAGCATTCTCTGTGACAAAATTATCTCGGTATTATCAAGACCCTAGGGGTATTACTACTGATAACTTTTTACTGAATATAGTAACCAATCAAAATACTTAATTTCAAGTCATGTGTCAAATTTCATCACATCACCGCTGTATTACAGCGAAAATACCGTACCTGTGGTGTTTTCAGTTTGGTGTTTATTTTTCATTAAAAATTAATTAAACGTCAAACTGACAACTAGATTAAAAATGTCGCAAAGATTTGGTATTGCATCTAACGATTCAATTAATTAATCAATTGTACTTTTCACAACTGTAGTTTTGAATAAAAATGAATAATATTTGAATAAAACTAATAAAGTTTGTATTAAAAATTATTGAACGTCAGATTGACAATCAATTTTTTGATATCTACAAAGTGAAAAATTATCTTATCGAATACTCCTCGGGTCTTGATAAATACTCAAAATTTTGTAGTAGAGAATCCTTCAAGCGTTTTGCTCAAAGATAATAGCCCAACTCAAGCAACACGCTTTCAGCATTCTCTATGACAAAATTATCTCGGTATTATCAGGACCCTAGGGGTATTACTACTGAAAAGAATCGAAAAATTGTACAGAAAACAAAAAAAAAACTATACAGAATGCAGTGGGAAAAGAAAGATGTCAACCGAATACTCACCACATGATACTTCACTATCATCAGCTCACAAAAAATACATATTCATTTCACATACTGTCTCTAAACAATCAGAAAAGATCGGGGAATACAAACGAAAGTGTACAAAAAGGTCAACAAGAGCAACCTCATGTTTGTACACTAATCAACGACCCCATATGAAAAGAGTACGCAGAAAAAGGAGACCAATACAGTAACACTTATGAGACAAAGTGTATCGAAAGCTGTGCTACGCTAATGGATAACGGGGACATTCGTGACACTTCGCCAGAAGGTCCCGCAAACAATATCGTACTATAACGTTACATCACTCACGCAGCTGTCTCCAAGTTGGAGTGGCAAAGTTCAAAAGGCCCATATTAATCAGACTTCCATAGCTTCAATAACATTGACATCACCAACAATCATGCTCTAATTAACTCTTAACAAACATGTAAGTAAGGATAGTCGAAAATTCCAGAGTTATTAGAGGGCTGTGGAAGACTGAAAATCCATAATCCAGTGCCATGTATGACAGCAACTTCAAACCGTGGACGATCCCCTACATGCATGATATGTGCTGGACAGCACCAACAGAATGCAGAAATCAAAAAAAGACCCAGCAAAGTTTTGTAATTGTCAGGGCAGCGACCTTGCAAACTCTGACTCCTGTCCAGTGTATCTGAGGAGGAGAAAATAGGCAAGACCGAAATCTGAACAACCCAGAAAGAAACTTATCGAAGCCCCTCTACCGAGATGCAACCTCTGGGATGTACAGAAAAAGGATCACATTAACATCGCAGAATCTGATGCTAATGTTAAAACTACGTCTTATACCGAGGGTTTCTTCTTCAACTCAAATGACTGATTTTCTGAGCATAAAATTTTCACTTGGCTGTAGAGAATTATATATATGCTATTAAGAATTAATTTATCTGGTAACATACCTCTTGGAGCAGCATCAGGCGGATTACTCGAACTATTTACATAGGTACAGTTGAAAAAGGTTAAATTTTTGACACACGATTCGCAACAAAAACTTGTAAATCGCATATCCAACTCTAAGCAACTTGTGAATCGGACCACAAATGGGTAGAAATATCAACTTGAAGTGCATTGATTACATGTCTGGTTGATTGCGTGCCTAAGTGACAAACACATAGTTCTAAGTTGGGAATAGTGAGTGAGGAAGTGAGTTAATAGTAAAGTGACCAGTACTATCTGTACTTCGAAGATAGATGCATGTCGCCTATGCATCTTGTGATGCATGACAGAAACAATGAATATGCAGTAAATTCTCTGAGGAGACATTGCGAAAAATGGATAATTGATTGAAACTGTTGAATTAATTTGGAATTGCAGCCATTCCTTAAGAATGTCTGGGGGGACTGGAGTATCCCAAGAAATGTGAAAAGATCAAAGTTTCTTGATAAGTATTTTCTAGATACACTTGAGAGTCCCAAAGGGTCGTGAATGTGAGCAGTCGTGAATAGAATGGATTGTTAGGTATAATTAGTTTTGCGAGAAAATTAACTTTAAAATGTTTCTATATTATTACGTACTAATCTTGCTATAAACATTGTTTTCTATTAACAATCATGTAATGATAATTATTAGAAAAATTATTCAATCGTGTACTTCTAGTCGTGTACTACTGAACTGTTATCCCATTGAAACCCAAGGATTCACTAGAACTTTGATCCCCAACACTTAGCACTAGAAGCGCCGAGCCTACCTACATAGAAGAACTGAAGACAATTAAAGTGTCTTCCTATATTCCCATCGATTCAGAAGAGCCACTACCGGGAACTAACATGGAGAACCGGATGAAATACTCAAGGATACACAACATGGATGTCATTGTAGAGACTGATACGAACGCACACCATAGCAGTTGGAGCAGCAAAGACAACAACACCAGAGATAAGAAACTATTTAACTAATGTACCACTGAAGTTGATATTGCAAATGGGTAATACAACTACATCCAAAACCTCGACGGGAGAACTATCGATGGATATTACCCTATGCGGTATGATAAAAAAAGTATAGCTTTCCAAAGAAATTCGGTACGGAATTAAGCAGCAAGACGTAATGTGATCCAAATACTATCACCAGACTTGGAAAGAATGGTCAGAATAGTCACCCTACTATGGATTCCAGAACACACTTGAATAGAAGGAAATGGAATGGCAGATGAACTATCAAAGAGTTCAACTTGGGTGCAAAGTGAGCGTTCATGAAACACTTAATATATACTTCCAACTTTACACCACAGCGTTCACAAACGCACAACGAGAGGCATTTACCCCGTCGTCTGACAGACAAATACACTGTCCGCACTCCTCATGTCATCATTCCTATGAGTTATTTTCATGGAAAATCGGAAGTGCGATGCGACAGCCTTGATATTAAAGACTTATATTTTCATAGGCCTACCTTGGCACCTAAACGAAACATATTAGCGTGGTTCCAATGAATTTATTTTTTTCTGAAACGCCCTACTATCTAGATTGGTCAAACAATTCGGAATTTCCAAATTCAACACAGTGAACACTTACCAGCATACATATTAAAAACATCTCCGCTTGGCATCGAACATTCACTAACACCCAATACAGAACTAGATGTACTACATAATTATGATAAAAAAAGAGAACCATCTTGAATATTCAGAAATTAAAAGACGCTTTAAAGACCCACAATATGAAGTTGTCGATAAACAGATATTTCCAGGGACCTCTGTACTATTAAAATGTCTTCCTGAGTAATGATTGTAAGGATCAGCAGATATAGTTATCCTTGATTTCCTATCGTACAAAACCCATAAGGGATATGAGAATAATAGGGCAGACCGGGGCTGGTTGGTACAAATTTCACGTTCGAATTTTTTACAACTTTTCTACAAACCTCACGAACAATTGGGCTCCAAGGGATGAAACCTATATTGATTGGCTAGAAAATTACTAATATCACAATATAGATTCAAACAAAGCAGTAAAAGAGAAATAAATAAATTTTCGTGACCTCTCATATTTACCAACATACCCCGTAACCGGGGCATGTTGGTATACTTCATGGGGCTGGTTGGTACAGTCTGTAAGGAGTTCAACATTCTGAAGGGAAACAAATATTTTTTGAAAGTAAATTGTATTCTCCAATAACCAAAAAAATATGAAATTATTACTCTGAGTCATCAGATTCACAATTATTGTGATGAATATAGTATGGCCTAGCGTCGCAACATTCTTGGTGTGACCACAGGTGGCACTGTGTGCACTTAATCCACTTTTCTCGTGGCGCACTATTAGAATATTGCTCCAGGCATATGAGACAAATGGCATCTTCATTCTCGCTGCTATCACTGGAATAAGACAAATTCTTCTTCTGTTTCTGTTTACCCGTCTTCCTTATGTTCTTTTCTGTCTTGACTGTAAAAACTTTTCTCTTCACTATCTTTGCTTTCTTATTGATATTGTCTTTGTTATTTTTCATTTTCTCACTTTCCTCCTTCTCCAATTCATCTTTAATGGGGGTATCTGTCAGAATTGCTGACTTTCTTTTCCTCCTGTTGTTCTTGGATATTATTGGTAATGCTTTGGGCAGTGGTTTTTTCTCAAGACAATAATTGTCATCAGTCTTTCTGCAACCAGGTTGATTCAACATTTCGTCTGTTGGAGTTGCATGTCGAGGAATTTCTATTGGTTCTGACGAATGATTCGGGGCACCTGGAGATGTTTGTTCGAAAGAATGCTCATGGACTTCAATGTCAACATCAGTAGCCGCAGTGACTATAGTAGCTACGTTATCCACTCTGACGGTATTAACATTTTCTATGTTTGGGTCTGGTCTATCGGTGACATATGCTGCCATAAACTCACTATCAGCGAATATATCACGATTGAAGGGTGAAATACCCGAAACTCTGAAGCCAGCTGATATGTTATTCGGAGTCGCAGCCAAAGGTGAAGCTCTTGCAACCATTCTGGGGATATCATAAATGGTCATTGTGCGTCCAGGATTGTTAGTCATCCATGCATCGCAAGCACTATTGGCATATTTTTTCAAAGGACCATACATACTTCTGTCCAGGGGCTGAAGTGAATGGCTACAGTGTGGGGGAAACGAGAGAACTGTTACACCATTGTCTTCACAATATGTAAGTCCTTCTACAGACAAATGTGAATCGTGATTGTCAAGAAGTAAAATAACTGGTCTCTCTACTGATGCTCTTGTATGACTAACGAAATGTTTGACATATTCAATGAAATTATTCTCTTTTATCCATACCGAAAGATTTGCTCCTACAGCACTACCAAGAGGACCCTCTTTCAAAAAGTGCGGCTTGAAATGAACCCTAGGAAATATAAAAAATGGCGGGACACCATTTCCTGTTGCTGAGACAGCAAAAGCCATAGTCACAAGCGTACCTCTCTCAGCAGATGTTATTCTCCCTACTTGTCGAACACCACGACGAGCATCAACCCTATTTGGTTTCTGGACTGTTGTTATTCCAGTTTCATCCATATTCCACAAATCTGCTGGGCCACATCCGAGACGATTTAATACTGTCTCGGGATTGTCAAAAAAGGCACCTACGTTGGTTCTATCGAAGCTGGTTACCCTGGATAGACTAGTAGCTTCCGGGGTTTGGATTGATAATGTTTTATTCTTTTTCAAAAACGATGAGAACCAGTCAGCTCCAGCAATATTATAATTTTTCCAGTTTTCAGGCATACGCAAATTCAGTAATGATGCAACTAAGTAAGCAATTCTTCTCACTTCCGTGAGAGACCAAAATAAATATCAGCTGCTTTTTCCAAGTAGTCAGAAAGTTCAGCTTCTTGTTCTGATGTAAAAACCTAATGAAAAAAAAATGTAAACGCATGAAATTCAAAACAAATTAACTCACCTTTCTGATTGATATGTAACCTACTACCGTACTTGGTAAATTTTCATTTACAGCATTGATTTCTTCCGCGGAGAATTTTGAACAGTATCTTTGTAGAGTCATCAAGGGAATTCCAAAATCTCTAGACGTTTCTGTTAAAGATTGTTGATCTAGTTTTATAGCTCTAACATCTCTAAGCATAATATCAGGTTTCGTCAACCCCCTATTGAATTTCTTCTTGTAATTTCGCATTGTGAATCAATGATAAATAAATAATTGAATTCGCTGCGCTTCATAAATATTTCAGTCATAACCTGGCATTGGAGTAGGTTGGTACAGTATCAACTGACCCCTGAGAGAATGTACCAACTAGCCCCAACACCATTTTTAAATTCTACAATGAGATATCTCTTGGCAAAATAGGTTATATGTTCCTTTAAATATATGAAAATGGAACAAATTGCATCTGCATTGAACACTTGATATAATTGAAACTGAACCCTGTCTATGAAAAAAGTTTTACAAAGTTTTAGATAAATAAAAATATTTACTTACCAATGACTGAAACAAATATCGGCTAACTCACGATCTAACAGGCACCTTTGGCGACGAGAGCTTATTTTCCCGACATATTCCAATGTTGCCAAATTTAGTAGTTAGATAACAATATTGAAATAAATATGTGAATATATTCAACTAGCCCCGGTCTACCCCACTTAAAATTTTATGTTTATTATATTATATCCTTTTTTCCCATTTATACAGGGTGGGGCAATCTTCTGACATCGGAGGATTACATCGTTGTGGTGAGAGGTAGAACTTCATAATTTTGTGTGAGCTAATACAGTTACTGAGGGCACAATTTGAAAATACTTTCGATTCTACAGGGTGTTCCAAAACCACGTAGCAGCACAAAATCACATTTTTTTTAATGGAACGTACTATATTTTGTCCAAGAATCGAAAAGATCTCACCGAGAGCGTTACAAAAATATAGCACTCTAATATATTATAAGGGTGTTTCACAGAGATATGGCCAATTATTAGCAAAAAACACCTCCTCTTTAACACTCTGCAAAACAGTAAATTAAAATAAATCAACAGGTCTTTGTATTCAAATGTCATACACGCATCATTGGCTGTACTCAGTATTAATTACTTTTTTTATCTGTGGCTTTTTTAATACAGGGTGAAACAAAACGCAAATCAAGCAATATCTTAGAATTACGATTAGAATTTATGCCTTAGAAATGTTAAAATTCACAAGATGTTGCATGTAAAAATTTAATCTACCATTTGATTTGTTTACGAAAAATACTTGTTTTTGACCATTATCATAAAATATCTACGATTTTCCATTAACTTATGCCCTAAGTGTACTACATCGTTTGAAAGTTTATTAATTGTACTAGCAAATTGTGGAAAGACTTATAGGGTGATTCATTTGAAAATTTTGAGATATTGCTTGATTTGCATTTTGTTTCACCCTGTATTAAAAAAGCCACAGATAAAAAAAGTAATTGATACTGAGTACAGCCAATGATGTGTGTATGACATTTGAATACAAAGACTTGTTGATTTATTTTAATTTACTGTTTTGCAGAGTATTAAAGAGGAGGTGTTTTTTGCTAATAATTGGCCATATCTCTGTAAAACACCCTTATAATATATTAGAGTGCTATATTTTTGTAACGCTCTCGGTAAGATAATTTCGATTCTTGGACAAAATATAGTACGTTCCATTGAAAAAAATGTGAGTTTGTGCTGCTACGTGGTTTTGGAACACCCTGTAGAATCGAGAGTATTTTCAAAATGTGCCCTCAGTAACTGTATTAGCTCACACAAAATCATAAAGTTCTATCCCTCACCACAACGATGTAATCCTCCGATGTCAGAAGCTTGTCCCACCCTGTATATATTAAGTCAATAAGATTAAATATGGTATCACATTAATTGTAACTTCTGTCATTCTGACGATTATAATGTCGACATAGAAATAATTATTGATGATATTTTAAAACATTTCCATTAAAAGGTGGAATTGATTGAAAGTATTTAGTTTTATTTGGAAAAGTAATATAAGTAGATTCCATAAAACAAGGGTCCAAACAGTAAATTTGAAAATCATGTGAATGGAGTGAAATGCATTTCACTGTGACGAGAACATTTGAATTTTATTTTAATTAGGACTGTTTTCTGATGTATGTTTTTTATTCCATTTGGAAGTTGTATCAGAATGAGGGAGTGAATTGCGACCGCACTGCTCGTAACAAAGTTTACCTGGTCATGCTTGCTGGAATTAAATATTCATTCAAAAAGAAAAGTAAAAAGCCTCATATATATATACTGTTATAACAACACTTTACTCACGATCGTCGACGATCTTGATGTCAAAACGTGATAAACACTTGGTGTTTGTGATTTTAATGACCAAAAGTACGATATTATCTGAGGTATATTTAGTGGGTACTAAGGGCCATTTAATTTAACGGGTTATTAATCCCACCGGCTTCAAAATAAAAAGTACACAAAATTTTTGGTACAGTAAACACTGGTTTTTTGAAGAGGAACGATTATATGTTCATGGGCCTTAATGTTATGCCCACTGTCAAATTAGTTTTTTATGGTAAATCCAGGTATATCCGATGATCTGTGAATGGAGGATTCAAAATGAATGAATGTTTCTATTGCTGTGAAACATATCTAAAATTGCTATGTACAAGAATAGTGAATAGTTATAATAATCAATCATAAGTCAACTTTGCCAATGACAATTGAAAAAATTAGTATATTATTATGTATTCCTCTACTAGCTATCAAGTTGACAATTATTGCGTCTCCTAGCCAACTTAGAGGTTGAGTTTCTCCGAATCAGTAGTTGATTATTTTTTCTATCATTAACCCAGATCAATAATGACTAAATTCTAATGTTTTGGAAATCCCGTAGTAGTTTAACAGAAACTTGTGCAAGATAATTTTGTATGCCCAGAATGTTGTCTTTATAACATATTTGCTGCTAGAATGACCTAACAAGATAAAATTGTTTGAATGAAAATGCAATTAGTTTAAAATACTTGCTCAACCAAAAATGACACAAGTGCATTTATAATCATATCTATGGACTAGATGGGGAGCGTGAACAGACAGTATACATGTCAGTCAGACGACGGGGTAAGCGCCTAGGAAAAAATCAGCTTGAACGATCAGGGCGCTATTTACCAATTTGTAGATCGACCCTGTCAAAATTTGATTTTGACATTGAAATGTATTGATTTTTTTACGTTGATTGCAGAAAAACATGGATCGAGGAATGTTTTTAACATTAATACCAGTAGAATTTGAAAGTCTTCTGTTAATGGAAACTCGTAGCTAACTCAAACCACAAAATACCTATTATTTACCAGTGTCTTAACCTCTATAAGCAAGAACGTGTGTACATATTATGAGAATTGCGCATATCAGGGTAATAGTTGAATTGAATTGAAGGTGAAAATGGACACGAGAAAAGTCTCCAACCTATGGATAGCATCACCGTGCACTAAGCGTGTCGTGAGTGCGACAAGATAGCTGGAAACCCCTCGTCGCTGCGGTGACACTATTAATTAAACCATATACGTCCACAACAGTGGACTCGCAAGCACCACCGATTTGGGATTCTGAAGATCATGGTTTCATTCGTGCGAATTTTGTGGGAAGATATGGAGATGCCTGTGAAAATGCGGAGACCAGTTCCGATTGTTACGCAAAATTCGTGTAATGATATAATTTTCATATTGTAATTCACGCACCAAAAAAATGAGGACAACAAAAATTGTAGAAAATTCAATTTCAAACCACTTTGTTCTCAACAATTTTTCATGTGAAATTGGCAATGAACGAGTTCTTAATTAAATCAAAATTCACCCCCTCTATTAGGATATGAATTGGAGAATATCGATCCTAGGAAAAAATTGATGGAAACAAAAATTGTAGGAAATTTAATTGTAAGAATCTTTTGTTATTATAATTTTTTGTTTAAAAGTGAGAATAAACGAGTTATTCAATGATCAAAAACTCACTTTTTTCCTTTATGTTACATATTTCACCTTCCATCCGTTCCCCGTTTTGTGTGTTGTGAAGTCGCTTTGAAAGGCACCTTATCGTAAAAAATGCCCCTGTGTAATCCTGTTGTGAGGTATTCAATACTTGTAAAAATTATTCAAGTTGATTAGGGCCCTAAATGAATCGAAAATGCAAGAATAAGGTTTGTACTACCAACACAAGACTTAGACAAATATTCTGTATATTGTACCCACTCCATTTCTGGTACTGGTTGTAGGCAACTTTTGAGACAGAATTTAAATGAGCTGCGAAATCTTGGAAGAAAATCAAAGGCTGCATACATTAATAAAGAACTAGCTGCCCAGATAGGACAAATACAAGCAGAAAAAATAATTAATCAGTAAGTGAACTGCTATATATAGAATTGAATATATTTTGTATCATGAATTTTCAAATTAATTCCAAGTGATGTAGAGAATCACTATTTGAAAATGTAATAGATTCGAGAATCACAAGCTTATGAAGTTCTTGAACAACTTGTATGGATCAGAAAAAATATCAAAACCAGTGCCTACAAGAATATATCTAGATACTATGCCTACCCTCGTATGCTGACTATTGTAACAAACAGTAAAATAAACTCGTGGGTAGACATATCAAGCTATCCAAAGTCAAAAAAATGGAAAAATCATCCCTCAAATTCAAGATGGCGGATGAAGCAACGGATCAAGTATCCAGTGAAACAAAATTTAGGATGCTAGCCTGTTACATTATTTTTATGAAAAACAATAAACTGAAATCAAAAATCGCTCGCTCCAGGAGTTTTCCATCCTACTTTTTTTAAATGAAACTAAAAAAGCTATTCATTAAAGTACATGTATTGAAATGAGTTCATCAACAGTCAAATTGAAAAAAAATGTTGAAGAGCTTGTTCACTCCATACTTTTGGAAATAATGCTCGCAAATAATTTAATACTAGCTGACCGAAAATATGTAGAATATAACAAAATTATCCACTGAGCAGCAGCGGATGTGAAAAAAAAGTCAAGATAGGGATTAATAGAATAAGACATCAACTCAAAAAATGTCATTTCAATGTATCTAATTTTAACTACACATATAATCAAACGTTCCCTGCAGAGGCAACAAGAACAACAACGTTAACAATATAATGACTAACGAATGTGCTAACTAGATATTTACAGTTGTTCAACCTTAGCGGCGCCAAAAGATCTCGACTAATATTTGTATAATGTTGAAGGAAGTATATCGACTATTTTTTAAAGCAGCTGACCAGCAAATGATATAAACCTACGCTGATTTTTAGACCAGTTTAAAAAGAATTGAATTGAAATTGAATGCAAGTACCAAAAAGTATTTTGAGAGAACTTTTCAAACAAACGCTTGTACATGTACTGGTGAATTTTTTTGATTCGGGCGAACATAAAATTGTCATATTTTAAGCGAAATAAAAATTGTATATCCGAGTTAGATTTATTATTATTATTAATATATTAGATCCAAGAGAATATTGTGCATCCGTCTTCTCTGCCATGGTTGCAGATGGATTTCCAATTATAAAAGTAACAAAGTAACGGAGTCAAGTTGTGAACTCCAAAAAAAACCTCTGGGCAATTTTTTTCAGTAGGACCCAATAGCTGCTGCACACCTTCTAAATTTTTCCTTATTTTGGAAGTCATTAAATCTTATCACGTAATACATCTATTTCAAGTCTTTTATAAAGTTGTTTAGTGTATGGTTTATGATAGAATCTTGGCTTTTACCACTACAAATACTATAATTCCTTCTTCCGAAGGTAAATTTGTATTTAAGTGCTCTCTCCACAA
The DNA here is from genome assembly GCA_910591685.1 of Galerucella tenella. NCBI lineage: Eukaryota > Metazoa > Arthropoda > Insecta > Coleoptera > Chrysomelidae > Galerucella > Galerucella tenella. The sequence continues at coordinate 18,741 of CAJUYH010000170.1, read as the reverse complement.
TGCTATCATCAAACGAATACCATAATTATAATTGCAGTCATCCCCAATGATTTATTTGCTAGTCAGAGGCATATCAGATTTCTATGCGGAAGCTCCTACAAAACATGGGCTAGATCCAATTTCTATTTTACATCCAACCGGCGTGAAAAAAGTAGGGGAATACCAAATATATGTGGTTCAAAATCATTAAGAAGTCACGTTACTGACAAATTTAAATAAGTACAATCAACCACCGTATCAACAAATTCTTGAGCACTGATGTTTTTTGGCAAAATGCCATACAATATTCAATAATCGTATACATGAACTCGATAATTTCAAATAAATTTCATTGGACATAATTATTATTTTCTCATAATAATGAGAGCATGGCCTATAATTCAATGAAAATTTTCCAAGGTAAAACAGTTGTAGAATTGCCACATTTGTAAGAGTACATAAAATTTCACAATGACACGTGACCTTAGAACATGGATGTAAATTATTTTCATTTTAATGCGTTTTCGCGATTTAAGCTACGTATGTTTACTGTGATATTGGCCAGGGATTTCAAAGTTGACATTACTAAGAGTTCTTTTTCTATAACTTGCACGGGGGAATAGCCACTTTCAAGGTTAGTTATTTCAGGAAAATTAAGAGCAGATGTTGCACTATATTACCTTGTGAAATATGGATTTAACTACAGCTGAATATTTTAGAAAATAGTATAGTATGAATTGAAAATAGCTGTTAGCCATAAATAGAATAATTATAAACAATTTAGACTGTTTCAAAATTATCGATTTTTTTTTCTTCAAATATACTGAAAATGTTGTTGGACATGACGAAAATAAAATACTGTCAAATTTTAAAATCTTTATATCTATATTGAGTGGTGCCGTATTGATAATTTCCATTTAAAGAACATGGAAAAAGAATTGTTTCATGCCTTGGAATTATATTACTAACGCAGGGAGCAGAACTGCGAAATGACTAAATTCTTTTAGACAATTTCACGACTATAATGTTTTGATATTTCCACTTTTCACAATTATTCAGGGTTAAAGTTAAATTAGTAATGAATTTTGAAATTTTCCCAATTTTTTGACACTATAATCAAGTTTATGAAAAATTTCCGTGAGATATTTTTTTCCAGCTCGTTCTATTGGCTATAATTTATCTTTATGAAGTTTTTTCATGTGTCGTAAGTTATTCGTATTAAAGTTGATATTTAATAATAATTTTATTGCTTGGAGTTAATTATATTAATGACGTAATTATATTTCCAATCTGAAAATAGATTCTCAATTATATTTTTATTGATAGTTCCTAATTGTTAAACTAAAAGATTATTATTACAGTTAAGACATTCCTTCGTGTATTGACTTATAATATATTTAATGTAAATAACTTACGTCCCATGGAAAATATGTAAAAAATTTTTGAAAAAAAGCTCTAGCCAATGAAACGATCTACAAAAAATATCCCATGAAATTTTGTTTCCATGTTATTTAAATGGAAAAAAAATGTGATTCAAATGGAAAATAGAAAGTATCGATGCGGGCATATAAAGAGTTCAAACTTGCACGGTATTTTATTTTCGTCATCTCCAACACAATTTTCAGTATATCAAAATAGTTATTTTCCTAACAAGTGCGGAAAGTGATACTTTCCCGCACGCGACTGCAGTTGACCCGAACGACGCGGAGCGGAGTTCGGGCAAGCGGTCAAGGGTGGGAAAGACACTTTACGCATGAGTTAGGAACATTATTTTTCCTACGACCGTATATACAAAAAAGTATACCAATCCATTTTTCAAAAGTTATTTTATTTCAACATACATATACAAACCAAAAACTATTAATTATTAAAAACATTAATATTAAAAACCCAATTTGTTGCATTCTGTAAATTACTTTAAATTGACGGTCCAGTAGAGTTATTTGATGTTAACTTGGAAGTAGATGACGTTGATGAGGATGGCATCGGTTGCAGGTCACATAAAGATGACGATGAAGGTGACGGCAACGGTTTTAAGTCATTTGTAGATAAAAGAATTTCATCTGATATATTTTTCTGATATCAAACCCGGGTGGTTTGATAGTTGTTATGTGATACTACTTTGAAGAATGTACAGGGTTAGATCAAAATATCTTCATTATTTTATATTTCCAAAAAATTGAAAATGCAACAAAAGGCTAAAAAAGAAGTAGATTTTATTTGATGGACTATTTCGTAAATATTTATTTACCTGTTGTAACAATAGTTATAACTTCCGAAGTAAAAAACTATCTAATAAGGTCAAAATTTGCATACTTTTACTTTCCCGCACGGTCGTAGAAAAAAGAATAATCGTTAGCAGCTATTATAATTTCCACACTACTCTATACGTTTTGAAATAGAATATATTCACTTTCACTTTTTTATGCGTTCAATTTTTGGAACCAACCTCTTCAGTTTTTTGCTGGTCACAAACTGGGTAAGTTAAAATTGTACAAAAAACATTTTGTCATAATGTGTAGGTACTTGGATTTTTCTTCAAGCATTGCCCACCTGTCTAATTCAAATGAACCAATGATTGAATTAATTATCAAGTATCTTCCGACCGACGTGAAAATTACAAATAATTTTTTCTACAAACATTGAATGAACTATTAACTACAGTCAATAACCGCATATATTAAGCAGTGAGTATATACTCATGGTATATTATTATTGACTTTTACTTACAAAACTGTTTCAATTATTCAGTTGCAGGCTCAAATTGGATGTATTTGATCATTATTACAGTTGCTTGCTGACTCCATGTACATTTATACCAAGAAACAATTGGTGAGCTTATTTTTTTCTGAAGATCAACATATAATGAAAATAACAAAAAAATACAATGCACAAGGTATTGCCATCAAATTGGAAAAAATTGTATGTTACGGAAAGCGAACTGCTGAAATATAGGAATTACTTGCCCAGAATAATTATGATGTTGCATCCAGGGAATTACTATGAAGGTAACGAATATTGCTATCTAAAAACCTTTTCAAATGGGAATAATTCAGCAGCTCATTCGTCTATACGACGCGAAGACTGTTCGAAATACAATCTCATGCCATTACCTCTGCTCCATTTAACATACAGTCTATACAGGGTATCCCACTTTTCAGTTGCATCATTTTGGTGAAGAGTACATAACAAAAAACAAATTATGAGTGCAAGTACTATATAAACTCAAATACCTATCTGATATTATAGAATTAACTTACCTTAAAATTATTTATTATGCATTGGTCGAAAGCCACCTAACATATGGTCTTATTGCTTGGGTATCGGCTGGGGAAACTCTCATCGAGTACCTACAAAAAATTCAAAAAAGTATATTAAAAGTATTAATTCACAATCCCAGAACCTACCCTACAATTGAACTCTACCAAGAAACTGAAGTATTTAATATCTGCCAATTTTATGTTAAAGTCATTTTACTAAAGCAACATAAGGACAAAGCCACTCTAAAGACAATTCAGCATGGCTATCCAACTAGATATAAGGAAAGTGCTGCCGTAATACCCTTAATGAAAAAAGCTATAGGTTAAAAAAGTTTCACATACCTGGCTCCAAAGTTATATAATCAATCACCATCTGATTTGAAAAAAATTAACTCTTCAAGCTTTGGAATGAACTTATCCTCGTGAATTTTCTCAGTAATCTGAAACTATTTTCGCAATCTTTGTATTCAATGTCTGTTCAGAATGCAATTGCAGATTCTGCGGCACCATCCCTTGCGAGTAAGTCCACCTAGCCATGCCATGATAAAAATCCTATTTCATAGCTTAGGATGAATTTCAGAATTGTGATATGCTGGATAATGCACAATTTATGTTATTTTTTGCTGTTTTACCAAAACATTTAATAAATAAATACCGGAACCTTCAGATTGACATACTATCTGAATAATTTGACCAATGCAAGAGGTACTGCATAATTTTGCTTCAAATACGTTGGTCCGAATGATATGAACTGAGTAACCACAAAAACTTCAAATCATTGGATGATTAATACTTTTAAACAATAGGGTTGATAATATATTATGTTGTTCTTCACATTGATATTGCCTGCAGGTAATTTGTGTGTTCACTTTTCCATTAAGCACCTTTCCCAAATGTATGAAATATGCTTCCATTGCATAGGTATTCATATAAATCCCTACTTTAAATGCATAATTGAAAAAACTGAATTCTAAAAGCCTCCATTTGTACTAAAACCGCATCATATTACTTCCACTGCATTTTTGAATTCAAATCTAGATCTCTTTTGTACAAGCTCATTCAGTTATAAAATCTACTTTTCAATTACTTTGTAAGTAAATGTAACATGTATGACTTCGGACACGTTTATTCTGTTGACAGCAGCACTACGGATAAACTTATAATAAAAGAGTATTTCTTACCAAAATGAGATCCTGCGTATAAATGACAAGACTGTGAGTTGATTTGAAAAACCTTTTTTCACATTAGTTCTCCTATTTTGTGAAGGAAAATACTTTTCTGTTGTGCAGTTAAGTTTGACGTGTCTTTTTTCTATCGTTAATTTATCAACACTGTAACCTCTATGAAAATACCTACGATATATCGCACCCCTAATACATTACTACCAAATGTTGTGCAAAAAAATACTTGCACATTTTTACTGTTTGTGCAACAGTAACATAACAGAGAATCTAACGAAAGATTTTTTATTGGCAAATATGTGCTGCTTTCAACAGTAATAATACACACTCTACATACAACACTAACATATTTAAAGTTGTGGTGGTCTTGCATTAGAGATAAGCAGATGATTCGCCAGACGATAGTACAGCATTTAAAGATGCGTCAGTATTTTCATTTTCGTGCAAATTAGACGCTTTGTGGTTATGATGTTCACCGTTTTTGCGCTTTAATATAACAACATATAACAACAAGAAGTGACCGATAGTAATCACTTAATCAAGTGATGGCAAAATGAGCGAACGATTCAAGCATTCAGTGAGATAAGCAAGGAGTCAAAGTATCTTTTTTTTCATCAGACTTATTAGCATGGATACCACCCTTGCGTAGCTCTCTGCCCTCGGTTTTTCATCCACGAGTATGTGAAACCTCACCCTTGCTAGGCCTTCGCACTCAAAAAGTATGTGCTTCGCGGTTTCGTCTTCTTCCTGGCAGAACCTACATAGGCTGTCATCTGCTAGGCTAATTGTGTGCATATGTTTCCCCAGCCTACAATGTCCGGTCAGCATTCGCACCATCATCCTCGCCGTTTTTCGACTTTGACATACATCACCTGTTAGATCGGTACGGTTTCCAAGCTAATTTTTTAAAATAAAAAATAAATTTGTAGCTGATATGTACCGGGTGGTCCAATAAGCCGAACTCTCGGCTATATATCAGAAACTATTCATGTTATAACTTTAGGAAAAAAATTCCTGTGGAAAAGTGGACAAGAGAAATTGTTGGAAATTACTTTCAAGTTTCTAGGTTAGCCGCTAGGGGGCGTAACCTGTGAAGAAAAATTTAAAAACCAGTTTTTTGTGAAATATGCCCAATTATACCCAGTGTTGAATAAGTAAAATAAAAAAAGGCCTAAATTTCGCACAAATTTGTTTAATTACTTTTGATTCTATTTTTCGAAATAAAGGGTGGGGGAAAGTGGGAAAGTGTTTGTGGATAAATACCTATAACTTTGGTTTGAATCAACCGATTTTAACGAAATTAGTGTCAATAGAAAGAGTGTAGATGAATTAATTACATTTACTATAAAACAATGGAATTTAGTTTTAATTGTCATAGGTAGAGGGTACTTTCGAATGTTCAGATGTAACACCTAATTATTGTGAATTATAATGGAACTGGATTGAATTCTCAACAAAATGGCGCAAACCGCATGTTGATAGCTTTTGTAGAACTCGAGATATAAATAAAATATTATTGACACCCTGTATTATAACTTAAAATTAAACGTGAGGAAAGATCATACATATCTTGGTCATTAAAACTTGATGTCCAATTAAATGTTCAAATTGTTTTTCATCGTTTTCCACACAAATATGTAATCTAGTACGCTTTGACATATCTGTTGCTTAAATTGCAGCTGTTGATATATTATTTATAGCGTTTCTAATGCGCTGTTGCATGTCGTCTCGCGTGGTACGCTAAATCCTTCAATCTTCCCCACAGATAAAAGTCCAGACATATTAAGTCTGGAGATGTAGCTGGCCCTGAAAATATACTTACCCTGCCAATCCATCCATTTAGATAGCTTACATTCCAATAATCTCTAATTCGTCTGGAAAAGTGCGCAGGACACCCGTCATGCTGTAATATCATACCTCATGTTTGTAAGGAAATATATTTCAATAAAACAGACAACCAATTATCCAAAAAATCCAAATATGTATCGCCATTTGAAGTTCCAAGAAATATGAACCTGCAATCTTTCCGTCAACTATACCACACCAAACATTAAGACTCCATCTACCTTGAAGCTGCACTTCCTTTACCCAGTGCGGATTTTCTTCAGACCAATAATGCTTATTATGCAGATTAACACCACCGCACTATTAAGCGTAGTTTCGTCTGCCTTCAAAATTTTTGACATGATATGCGGTTGTTCTTCTAGCAGATTTAACAATTGCAGTAACCTGAGATTGAAGCAGCATTTAATTGGACATTAAGTCTTAATTATCGAAATTTATGTATAATCTTTCTTTTACATATTTAATCTTAAGTTATAATACAGAGTGAGTCAATACTATACTTACTTATGTTTATGCGTTTTTATTTATATCTCGAGTTCGACAAAAGCTATCAACATGCGGTTTGCGCCATTTTGTTGAGAATTCAATCCAGTTCCATTTTAATTCACAATAATTAGGTGTCTTCATTGAACATTCTTTAGGAAAACAAAGTTTAATTTTTTTCATTCGAAAGTACCCTCTACCTATGACAACTACAAAGTAAATGTCATTGTTTTATAGTAGATGTAATTAATTCATCTACACTCTTTCTATTGACACTACTTTCGTTAAAATCGGTTGATTCAAACCAAAGTTATAGGTATTTATCCACAAACACTTTCCCACTTTCCCCCACACCTTATTTGGAAAAATATAATAAAAAGTACTTGAACAAATTTGTGCGAAATTTAGGCCTTTTTTTAGGTTACTCATTTAACACTGTGTATAATTGGGCATATTTCACAAGAAACTGGTTTTTTAATTTTTCTTTGCAGGTTACGCCCCCTAGCGGTTAACCTAGAAACTTGAAACTAATTTCCAGCAATTTCTCTTGTCCACTTTTCCTGAAGAATTTTTTCTCCTAAAGTTATAACATGAATAGTTTCTGATGTATAGCCGAGAGATCGGCTTATTGGACCACCCGGTACATGTACGCAATCAGGGCTCTCTAAACGTGCGAGAATAGTGCCACCTGAAGAGCCTGAGCAGTACTTAAATTTAGGACTCAATGAGAACTGTAACGCTATTGGTAGTAATTCTAAATATTTTCACATCGTCGTTGTACGCCATTTTGCGGTTCATTTACTTTGGTCCTCTAGTTTGATGTGGAAGTGTGAATTAGTTGATATCTATCATTATTCATTATCGGAAAAGACAATTGCTCAATTTATTGTGACATATAACACCAAAAGTGACAAATTACTAAACTAGTCATTTATCTATTCCAGTCCCATTTTACATTCCTTTTTTTCATTATTGCTTTCCACATCATTATTTTATATTTAATTATTCTTACAATCAATAGTGTTTGTCTTTCTCTGTTTTCAATATAAGAGGTGAAAGGGTCACCATTTCTATATTTGTTTTTCAAATATAGATACCATTGATAAATATGATAGACATTATCTGATTTAAAAGTTTTCATTACTTAACAGCACATGCTAAACCTTCTCAAAATTATCTTCTCAATTCTTTTTCTTAACTATTGTATAGTTGTTAAACTGTTATATCCTTCTCTTTGTTATTGGAATACATAAAAAAACTATTTATTTATTTTGTTATGTCCAATAACGGATGAAAATATATGAACTGGTTGAATATTGTTAAATTTTTTCCTCTTCGGGCATTGTAAGATCCATGTTCGACACTTCATTCAACTTAACCTGATTATTTTATTACTATCGCTGATATTGTGATATCAATCAAATGTTGAGTTATTTTGAATGACCATAAATGCCATTCTGCAATTGAAATAAAATTGCAGTAATTTCATGCCGCAAACAACTGAAAGATAACAGGAATTTTTATTGACTGTTATCGTAGATGACAACCAGGCTCAGGCTCTCAAGGTGGCGCCACCCATACAATTAATTCTCCCCAAGAAGCGCCACGGGTCAGATACTCATCTGTAACTAGGTTATCTATGTACTTAATACCTACATCCTAATATTGAACAAATAATAGAGTTTCTTATAATGGAAAAAATGTACTTTGAATACAGTGGGAAAAAAGTGAAGTGGCCAAATATTAGAGTTCTGGAACTAAGAAAAAATCAACCGCTTCTATTTTTTTAAACAATTCTAATGAAACACATTTTCTTGGAATACATGTCAAAGGTCGTGGAAGGGGTGGATTAGAAGATCTACTGGATGACCAAAATTCCAAAAAAGAACGAAAAAATGGTCATATTTTTTTTGTGACGTGAGAGTGTAATGCCCGAGGAATATCAATCATTTTTTGAAGATGTATCTGCTGAGTGAAGGATATTTGTCAGTATTATCAATAGAACTAATGTCATAATTTCTTGCTAATAAATGGACAATAGACAAAAAACCCACACCTGAGTAACTTCCGGCTAACTTGTGAGTTATAACTACCGCAAATCTAAATATGTCATGCATTTAATCAATTTATTCAGGATTGATATTATAATATCAAAGAATCATATTGTGAAATGAAAAAAAATGTATAGAAAATAAATCACAATGAATTGCTTCAACCATAAGTTGTGGCCGTATTGTATTGGAGGTGCGATATGTAAGAGGATAGAGTGGACACCAATTTATTATAACGTTTAGTCAATCAACTACTCATCCTTAGTTTTCATTGATGCGGGCTCATCCTCTTGAAATGTTAATTTGATTGAGAAATCAGTTAACTTCAATTATCATATCACAATAATTAATGTGTTCAAGTTTTTTGTATCAGTGGAACAATATAAGACTACAGTGCGTTGGTGGTGAAATCTACTACTACAGTTTACAGTAACGTGATTTCCATTATTCAAATTACTGTTCCTAAATCAATTTTCAATAATAGACCGGTAGCCCATGACACGTGTAGGCTAGTATTGCTTTGATTTGTATGCCATGTTTCCTTTTATGATAAAGTGGTACCCAAGGACCCCCAAGTACGAGTCATCCATTAGTTAATCGTTCTATTTTCGTGATAATTTCAAGATGTTCAATGTCCCCCGTAGCGTCGATCAGCGAGTCTTGTGCGATAGCCTCACTCTACTTGTTTTGGAAATTAAACTCGATGGTGAAGACGGCTTCCAGTTATAATAACGAAGCCTACACGTGTCATGGGCTACCGGTCTATAATCATAGTGTTTCTGTTACCAAGTCGAGTTGTTTCCAAACCAAGCGGTATGTGACTTTAATATCAAGTTCGTAATTTTCCTATCCGTTGAGAAACGGAAACATCTCACAAATATGGAATTTCTAAAGACAAAAACTGTAGATCTTTCAAGAAAAATGAGTACAGCTAGATGTTTTCCCCAACCCACAGAATCGCAGCATCAAAAAATTTGCATGCGATTTGCGATATTTGCCACACCACGATACTACACACTGCTGCCACTTGTTACGCCGGATAGTTAAATAATCCCACCTTCACGGAACAACTCCAGCATATACTAACAAATACAAACATAACCGCCCTACAGTAAGACTTGGGTTACACATTTTGCATTGCATGGTTGAAAAGTATTGTACAATTGAAATACACAAATCAAACAAATATCGTCCATTGTCTAATGTAATACATAAATTATAGAAAATGGGTCAAGAGTTAGACTTGGAAAAAAGTTACTCTCAATATTTTGGGAACATAAATTATTACTACTGACTAACAAAGTCGGTCCAAGTCCAAAAGTGGAAAAAACTCTCGCAAACGCATTAAAATCACATGAATCAATATGCTGCCCGGATTTTGTTAATGACCAAATATTTGGCACTTACAATCATTTTATTCTTGGCATTAACGGCCGATACTGAGAGGACATAAAAAATTAGCACCATTAAAACTACAAACACAGACAGAGACGTTATCGTTATGGTAGGTCATGAGAATACGGTTATTTCAACGAAAATACATCGAAGGACAATACATAAACTATATTTGTAACACGTTCGTTTTCTTTATCCAGGTCAACAGCTGGAAAATAAAACAAACTTGTTTAAATATTTAAATTAAAGGGTGTTATTTTTTATGCTACCCAGGAAAATATTTACACAAGGATTAGAAACCTTAGAGAGGGAAGGCGAGTTCAAAAAACTATATATGATTGATCCAGTGAATTTGAGTAAGAATACTAGTGGAATAATTTTCAAGCCCCGTCCGGGGAATTTTTCAGAAGTTTCATAAACATTGCGCATTGAAAGTTCCTTCCAACTAGTGAGTGGCAGGAGCCTACCGAATAATATATGACAGATTTATTTAGAGAATCATGTATTTTCCAACAAATGATGATATAAGGATATTACCATGCTATCATTGAAACTCACTGTGTTTAACTCATAGAGGTGATACAAATAGAGCAACAAGCCATAAGCCACTGTGTAAGTGTGAATGTCTGTCTGAGCTCCGGTGAGGGGGAAAGAGACAGACGATCAGACGTGTCTCTGCCTTTGTCTGTGTATACATCATTCACGCCATTAGATGAAGACAGCCTAATCCTCCGACTTTCTATCTCACTCTTAGATGCTGATGGATTCCGAGCTGGCTTGTTGTCTTTATTATGTAGTATCTCTATGGTTTAGCTAAATCCACTTTTTAATGGAACTCCTGTCATTCTGACGATGATATGGTAATATCGAAATAATTATCGATAAGTATCTTCATTTCATACTATCTATTTATTCAGTTAACTGACTTCAGAGCTATTACAGCATCAGTAACCAAGTGTTACCAAGAATTTTTAATCTATTTACATCCATATTTACACCATTGCTTTGTAGAAGTGGTAGTGTGATTTTGATATGAAAATGCCTTCCAATGTTAAATATTGACCCCTATAAAATAATCAAAAGTAAAAATGCAAAAATTAGGTTTTTCACAGCAAGAAATAAGCTCAATCTACCAGACAGTATAGAATAAAATACTTCCTAGTCCCTTGTTTTAAGATGAAATTTCCAACATCATGTGCCAATTATTCAATGTTGAAATCAACCCTATACAGGGTGATACGTGAGTAATGGACCAAAGTGGAATGGAAGATTATTGGCGTGAAAATATCACAACCTGACGTAACTCCCTTTCATGAAATATTGATTATAAGGAAGATACAGGGTGGCAAAGCTGGAATTTCAAAAATGTTTTTCCTCAGTAAATTGGATGTGCAAGTTTTTGGATATATACAAACGTAAAAATTTGGAAATAGGTGTTTTATTTCCTGGGAAATCATAATATGTTATCCGTTCCGATGTATTTTCTAGAGGGCGCCACAAAAGCTGTTGTTGGTGTTGGTTAACGGTGTCCCTCTATTCATTGGAAAATATTAGAACTGCATCATTTTTGCGAAAAAAAAGTATACTCATTATTAGACTCAAAATTTACTGGTTTACGAGATATTCGCATTTTTAAACACCCCTTCATAATTTTCATTTCATTCATTAGCACAAAAATAATAATGTATTATTATATGTATAATGTATTATTAGCTATAATATGAACATTGATAATTACAAAGCTTTTGGGACTCCGTCTAGAAAATACATCGAATTTTTTAACATATCATAATTTCTCAAGCCCTAAAATCCCTATCTACAAATTTCCACGTTTGTATATCCAAAAACTTCCAATTTACTGAGAAAAAACATTTTTGACATTTCAACTCTGCCACCCTGTATCTTTCTTATTTTCAATATTTTATTAAAAGAAGTTGCATCAGATTGCAATATTTTCCATTCCACTTTGGACCATTACTCACGGACCACCCTGTATATATTCACATATTTAAAACCACGTTCTTCATTGAAACGGCAAGGTCAAGATTATGGGACAAAGAAATCTAAGATTTCAACGAAGGATGAAATCGAAAAATTCATCCAGAAAGCACCAGATAAAGATGAGTTAATTATTTAGGTAATTCACAGGGTTTCAATTTCCATTTAGATTACACACATTTATTCATTTTTCAGGGGGCTTTAATATTTGGTATTCCTGGGGCCTGTAGGAAAGATGAGTTAGTTCGAAAGAATACAATATGATGTAGACCTAGAATTTGAGCTAATAGTTAGCATAGTTGATTCAAAGATCCACAAACCAAGATCATTTGTAATCAATCAGATGTAGGTACTTAAATGTTTATCGAATTCCAATGAATTTCGAAAAATGACTAAAATAGCTGCTACTCATTTGAACTTGGTGAATCCGATAGAATATAATGGTCACTGCTTTCATCGGTTTTCTGCAACAATATTGATTTTTTCTGGTACCGACATAGGTACTTAACTAGTTTTAAGACGCATGGCGGATGATAGTCATCAAACGTTGTTGGAGGATATATTCTTATACTTCCTAAAATGTTTCTCCCATGTTCAATAGTTCCACTATCTGTCAAATAACTGTGGATATAACAAATTGATTTTTGTCCTACAACCACTATGCAAAACACACTTTTCTACACAAATTTTTATATGTAAAGCAGGCCTTTTCTTAATTCTTTTGATGACCGTTGGAAAAGTAATGCAAAAAGTACACGCTATGGCAATTTTTCGCACCAAAATGTCAACCAAAGCTACCTATGACCTGTCAACTTTTTTTGACAATTCAAACTAATAGTGAATTTCTTATTGGTGTACAATTTTTAAACTTAAACCAAAAATAACATTATTAATTATTGAAATATCAACCTATCGAGTATTATCATAGGAACTATGAACCAAGATCAAAATAATTTATCTTTTGAGTTGTCCAATTCGAACATTGAAAATACTCCTCCAGATATTCTGTATCTGTATCTGTAGAGTAGGGAGGGTTAGTGTAGGCTCACAGCACTTAGGCCACATGTGACCCATTCTACATCCTACCGAGGAGTTGTTCTCCTTGGTCATCGTTCATCCTGTACTTCTCAGGAAGGTGGACAGGTCACTAGGAGACATCTCCTTTATATCGGCAGGTGTAGTTCAAGACTCACCGAACACACACTCTCTTATTGACGATAACTCCGGACACTCGCATAAGACTTGCCTGACAGTTTCATCTTCCTGTTCACACATCCTGCATAGAGGTGTGTCCACTAGCCCCATAGTATGGAGGTGTTTCCATAGTTGACAGTGGCCAGTCAGAAATCCTTCTGTTAAACGTAGGTTTTTCCTGGTCATCGCCAAATATTTCTTCGGCGCCAGTTTCCCAGGGTCGCCCAGGGTGATCCTGGCAAGACTGCATCTTCCAGATATGATCGAAAATTTGTTACCTGAGGCTTCAATACAAAATTGTTCAAATTTAACAATTAATTATACATTCAACTAACTTTCCTATTTATTTCCATATTGTAAGTTCATTCTGTTCAAAGTATAAATAATATAACTATATAAATTACTGTATTTCTTTCATTTATAAATGTGGTTGTAAAAAATATTGTGTACAACTTGTACGCACATCACTTTTTCCACTTGCTAGATTTGCGGCACTCGCCCTACGGCTAGTGAAACTTCTACGCTCGTGGTAAAACTACAAACTACTATTAGATGTATTCTGCAAAGTATTATGTTTCCAAAATTAATTCCTCATTAACAATGTGATTTCAATCGCTCATGTAGAACACTAACAACTGTGAGGAATTATCAGTCATTTACAGTAAGGAGGTGGATAGGAAATCTTGACTTTTTTTTTCTGGAATGTTAGGATTTTCTAGCGATCTGCGGAAAAGACAGTTTCCTAAACAGTGTTTCATAGCCAAGCTTCTCTGCCTTGTGGAACATATTATCGTGGAATAATTGCACCAATTGAATGTGTCAGCTCATGGACAGAGTAAAATGAAGTAGCGTTATGGCATTTTTCCAACAATTCCCAACGTTGCTCTTTTTTCACCATAAACAGCCGTTTAAAGCCATGCAAACCGGTGTAATAGCTACTTAGAAGATGGGGAATAAAAAAGCTATGTGACTCAAGTATGTAAGCATAATTTAATTTCGAGTTGAATTTTCACAGACTATTACAAAACACATGTCTTTGAAAGGTCGGACATATGGTTGTGAGCGGTAGCCGAGCAGCTGAAGTTGAACCTGAATTTTGGCATGTGTAAATAGTTTACAAATAAAACATGGCACAGTCAGTGAACTGTCTCTGATTCAACTCAAGAAATAAGTTAATGTGATTCCAACAGATTCAGGTCGACAGAGGGATCAATTGAATGGTCACCTTGCTTGGTTAAAACAGCTGCAAATCGGAAAAAATATTCCTAAATATTCCTATATTCTCTTTTGCTCTCCGCATTCCACAGTTAACAGCACTACAAAACGATGTTATTTTGGATAATTTCAAGAACTCATTACTAATTATTGAAGTGTTACTATCATCCGTTGTAACCAGTAGGTGAAAAATGGGAACTGAATAGAATGACAGAACAATATGGTTGACACCTCATTCTGGAATGGACTATAATAAATTCAGTTCTAGTTCGACTTCTAACGGTAACCGGGTATTCCTGATTAAATGAATGCTACGATTTTATGAAGGAAAGGTGATAAATAATAATAATATATTGAGGAAAAAGATCAAATGGAAAGAGTGCATGGTGCAGCTGTTAACGTTAAACACTTATTACAATTATTTGACGCACAGCCTGAACCAAGAAATTTTTGGTATATAAAAGACCGTAGAACAAGGATCTGTGGAAACTGAAAAAAAAACATAAAAATTTCCTGATGAATGTTCCAACATGAATACATGGAAAAACTTTCATGAGAGAACCTTGACTGGAGCGGACGAAGGAGCTGCTCATGCTGTGCATAGGTAACAATAGGTAACAATCATATCATAACAAAACATGATATAACTGATAATAATCACAGATGTCATGACTGGTCATGCACCAGTGAAAAAATACCTGCACAAATTGAAACTGTGCAACGGAGACTCAGATGACTCGGGTGATTGGGAAATATTTGTTATTTGCAAAGCCAAATACACAAGTACTGGTGTACTCACCAAGTACAATATAGTCGTCTCAGACATGCATATAAGATTAATCGGCAGAAAAACGGTGATACGGAAATACAAACTGTCGATTTTGTGTAATTAATATTTTTCCAGGCAATGGTTATTTTTGTTCCGAACCGCATATATAATGGTATTAAGTAAGTATACATATAATAAATAGTTAAAAACAATCCATTATAAATCACAGAAACACATAAGTATGAAGACTGGTGAGATAAGGTATAACTTTGTATATCGAGTTAATATTAACTGATTCTTGTGGGTTTTAGTCTTAAACTTCTTGTCTTATTCCAAAGAGTCTGTATAGAACTATAGCTAGAATCAGGCAAATGAATAATAGTCTAATATCTGATTTTTTCGCTTATTCTGATAACGTTATAATTTATCGTTATACTTTGTAATTCAATCATGATGTGCTTCACAAAATAATAACAACGATTACGTATTCAGTTATCAATAATTTGTAATATGAGTTATGATTCATTATTTTACATTATTTTTTCAACAGTTCAACTTTCTCCTATATAAACAAACATTAGCACTGATTAATAGGTGCTGCTCATCGTTATATCTATTATGACACCTTAGTTATTTTTTTATACAAAATAAACACGTGTGAAATGGACAACAATAATATTTTTTTAAGAATATATAGGTACGAAGGTGATTTAGCTCATGAACAAATTACAAATGACTCAATGGGCAATTTTTATAACAATGGTAGGGTTATGAAACTCATAAAAAACCTTTGTCTTCTCCTGCCCACAAAGATTTGTTGGGCAAAAATTAAACCATATTGAAAGTGATTAACCTTTTTCCCTTTATAACTTCACTACTTTGTTTTTAAAGCAGTTCAGATATAATCCCAGTAATAGGATGAATGCCGTGTGAAGTTTTGTTTTCATTTTAATAAGATGAAGATGTTTTATAAAAAATTATCACTAAGATGATATCACAAAATGTGGAATATTTCAATAAGATCAACTATATTCCGTCAATCCTCGCATTAATTGCATTAGTTTCCATAGTACTGATGAAAACTGACACATGAAATAACAGACTACAAACATTATCCAACTAATAATTAACAGAGATCATAGAACCTAACCTTTTTTAGTGATGTTTCATTTATGTTGCAACGCTTAAATTACATAACGGTGAGGTCAGTCCAGTTTGAAGAAGTTTCGTAATTTTTTGGATATAGTTATATCATCATTCAATCTAATAGTTTTTTAAAAACTTAAAAGTGACTAGTATCACAGTGTGTGATGAAATATAACTATTTTTCTCGGATTCACTTTAACTTATCTCTCGAGTTCAGCAAAGCATTAAGGCTGTCATAGTTAGGAGGATTACCATTTTCTGGTAATTAGTTACTGTCAGGAGTAACTGTTATTCAGAGAGTAGCACCTGATATACAGGATGTTTCCAAATAATGAAAACGAAAAAAATCAGTAGGTGTGCGGAATAATACCAACTACAACAAAATTACCTTCGCTTACCCCCTTACGAAATACTCATCTATTTATAAGGTGGTGAGTGAAATTGTGATTCCATTAATTTTTTTCTCAAACTTATGTGAAAACGGAACTTTGACATTTTATAATTTCCGTTATCTCACATAATAGCAATTACGGGTATTTTATTATTGCTATTAAGAACCTGCCACCCACTCTCACTCTTACTCCCAAGCCTTTTAGTCACCCGCGACATATATCTTCTGTTCTTCGTCTGTCCCTGTCCGCAGCGTATCCACAGCGAGTGAAGTCAACGAAGGAGCATCAGTATTCTTATAACTGAATTTTATTCTAGTTCTTAAACCTCCAAGGCACTTCCAACTTTGAATCATCTTAATCATAAAGGTCACTCTTCCACTGTACGTTTAACTAACTTTTACACCTGCCACATTGTGGAAGCCACAATCACAGATCCAGTATATGTAGGGAGGCAAAAAACCCTTGCTGCAAGAACTAGTGGCCACGCCACTTACGATTCAAAGTGTCCTAAAATGCAAACCATTCTCTCAACACCCCAGAAAACATATTCAATTACTTCACAAAAATCAACAACGCCTCTCAACTTCCCTACTGATGATATCTTACGTAATAATTATGAATGTCTTCCCTTAGGACTGCTATCGAGACAATTCGACATCTCTTACCGGACATGTTAACAAGGTATAATGTAATATTCCCTCACAAACCTCCACCTGAAAGTGATGTAATGGATGGTGAGTACATATATTTAAGGTTTGGAATTTTCGGTACGCTAGAATTTGGGATTTGCGTGCTATTGGTGGCACTGTTCATGTGAAAGGACCAGTTGCCCGCCCTCCTCTTCTATAAAAGTTATCCTCAGAATGCTTAAGTCTAATGGATTTTATCTTTATGGTAAGTCAGTGCTCTCCTCCTCTTCCTTCCATGTGTCAGAAGGGTTGACCTCCTATCCGCAGGGTTGAGTATAAATCCTTTCCTATCTAGCAGTCTCTCAGCTGGAAATGCCCTGGGACTCTGTGATACTATGTATTCTGCGAGTTCCGCGAGTATGTGAATGGCAGTTTCTTTTTACATTCCACACAATCTACATTCTTCTTGCTGCACTAATCCAAGCTTCTGTCAGGGCACCTATCATTATTCTCCGACCTTCGATTTTATTGGCCCTACTCAACGTCAGACTAAGATTAACGGAGATACTACTTTTTGGCAAATCGTATGGTGGCGATGTTTGCTGGGCTATTTTGGAGATGTGGCTCCAGTACCATACTTTGCTTTAGCTGAATTATATATACATCTCCTTGATGCAATTTTGAATACACCAAATACAGGTTCGGCACCAGTGAACTACGTCTTGAACCCTTTCATTGCTTACAATACTTTTGTGTCCCAAGACCCACTATTCTGGTTCGTCACTATTAAGTGTCGATGACTATAAAAATCTTCTGGACTCCATACCCCCTTTCGATGTTCATTTGATAACACTTCTCCATAGCAAGGATTTCCAAACCACTGCTCCTCCCTGACTGCATGTTCTCATTCCACACCACTTCAGGTGCATCCATAAAATGATATTCAAGTCATGAAAGTGCTGCTTTTCGTATGCTGTTGATTTGAAACGTCAAGAAATAATCGGATTTATCATGATAATTGAAACTAACCATTTTTCATATAAAAATTGAATAATATATTCTGTTTTACTCGTTCCTGGATGATTCATCTTTTTTGGGGCAAGTTGTTTTGTTACTTCCAGTTCTCCTTGTTTTTATTGCAATTTTTGTAGTTTTTCCAATGTTAGGATACCAAATCAGTACTTCATCCAATCATTCTTTTTTT
>CAJUYH010000169.1:0-83578 GCA_910591685.1 Galerucella tenella | reverse complement strand
AAAAAAAATATTCCTATGTTGTATATCCAATTGATTTTGTACACCAGGTTATTTTATTGCTGGCTGTATCAGCAACAACAACAACAACAACAACAACAACAACAACCACAACCACACAACTACTGAGTCAATGCACCTGTATAAATTTTCCAACAATAATGCACAATAATCGTGAGTAAATAAAGTATACGGAAATGATATTGCATCACATTTTATAATGGGATACGCGAGAAGAAGTGAAAGCTAACGTTGTTGAGGCGTCTCACCGTTTTGATGGAGGTGATTGGCTAATAAACAGACAGGATGTACCATAATATTTTTCCTTCATCGTGTATCGCCATTGTGAATATTAACTATATGATATGAGATGTATCGTCAGATGAATCAACAAAACCGCTTGACAGCAATTTTTTATTTCTATTTCTTTTCCCTTTTTGGTTATGTAACTGAATTGCCTGTGTGCTTATTGATTTATTCTTAATTACAGTTTGTAAACATTTGCAATGGACACACATTAATAACACATCCTATCACAACTAATCCACGTGCACGACTGACACTGTCACACATCACGATGAAATCGAATCAACTATACTGGTATTAACAACACAAGCAAAACCGGGGAATAGAGTGAAGTAGGGATTATGAGTGAGATGAAAGCAATAAATATGTCGATTCCATTGCCAGTAACAATGCGACCCGCGAAATCACTGTTGTTTGCATATATTTGAATACTTTCCATCGAATCAACACTTGTAAATTAACTGCATTGACAATTCAGGTTATCCTGTTCATGACTGCACTTTCAAATTGTACTCTTTTTTTATTTTTATCGTGCAAATGCACACAAGTGGCTGATTTTCCCGCATTGAAGGAGGTAGAATGGCGTCAAGTGGACAAATGGCGCGAAAATTATGAACATTCAAAATGGTGTCGAGCAAGAAGCCCATAAATGGCGAAGCGGGCAATTATTAAATGAATATTTTTCTTACCGACCGAAGATATTGAATTTCAAAGTAGGGATAATGCTTTTGTGATGATTGAAAGAGAGAAAGAGAGAAAGAGGGAAAAAGAGTAAAGATGGTCCATTCAAACATGGAGGATGTTTTTTGACACAAAGATTGTATTATTTGTGAGCAGTTTTCCATTGACAAGACTAACTAGGATACACCAAGAAATATTTGAACGTGTAAGCAAATAATCATATGTGATTTGAGTGAACGTAAATATGTGTTAATGGTAGGAAATATTGAATATTAACTTATCATCTATTCAGCAATGAAATAGTAGCGAGGACAATTTGTTATCAAACATACTGTCATCATGATGCACTATGGATCATGGATTCATCCGCAGACAGTCTTGGAGAATCATCGATGTTACACTCAATATATGGAAGAAACCTATCATCCTCGTAATGATAATCGCGATGAAGAAAGTGAACACACTGGTGATGACACCCATGATACAACAACGACAGCAACATCAGGTGAGAGAAGTTCAAGCGCTGATATATTTCGTTTAGAATTTGCCGCAACACAATGGTCCAAGCTTGTATCAAATGCCGAAGGATTATTTAATAAACTTGTGGAAAGTAATACACTTCCACACAATGAACAAGATCAGATTGAACAATGGCTATGCATGAAACAAGAGTATGAAGAATGTATTGGTAGTAGTGATGAATCAACGAGTATTCCAGGTTTTACAGAAAATGTACGCCGTTCATTGGAAAGAATTGAGGAAGTAACTGAAACAGAT
This sequence comes from Galerucella tenella, assembly GCA_910591685.1. Lineage (NCBI taxonomy): Eukaryota > Metazoa > Arthropoda > Insecta > Coleoptera > Chrysomelidae > Galerucella > Galerucella tenella. The sequence goes on along the minus strand of CAJUYH010000169.1, from coordinate 81,817 downwards.
GAGAAAACTGATGAGTCTGCCAATCCCAATGAATTTAGAAATATTTCAGAGTCATGTACGAGTTCAGAGAATTCAATGTCCGAAGAAGATGACGATGAGGATGAGGGCCAAGAGAAATTAGAGGATGAAGATGATGATGATGATGATGATGATGAGGAGGAGGAGGAAGATGACGAGGAGCACAGTGATGTTAGTTCAGAAAATCCAGACTTTCATGAAAAACTCGATGAGTGTATGAATAAATTTAAAATGGAAACTGATCGACTAATTGATGGTATGGAGGATGGATTGCATGAACGCAGTCTTCCAATTATTTCTGCCGGTGCACCACCAATCAATAATAATAATGATTATGTACATATAGTGAAACCGATACCTATAAGAAATCCAAATTCACGAAGAAATTCAATGTTACCGGGTTCTGAGATGTGTAATGAGGTTATTGTATTCAATGGCGGTTTTAAACCGTGCCCAACACGTGCTCAAGTTGACGATCTCTGCCATGAGACTGCGAAAGATTCGACAATTCGTAATATTAATTACACGAGAAGTCGAAAAGATAATTCTCCAGATATTTTAATTGATGCATTGAAAAGTGGTGATGAGCCGATAAAAGCATTAAAAACATTAACAATGAATAATGAGGCGAAACAAACGAAAGTGAAATTGATTCAATCGGAATTGAATGAAGCACATGCGAGAATTGAAGAGTTGCAAACCACAATAAGAATGAAAGAGAAATTTATTGGCGATATGGTTAAAAATACAGAGGCAAAAACTGGCGTTAAACAAAAAATACAACGTAAACGTTTGAAAATAAAAAAGGAATACTATAATTCACGATGGGCGCAAGTAGAGAAATCAACGTGTCGCAGTGCGGATGAAAGTACGCACAAATGTGAAATCGAATTATGTAAAAATATAGCGATACATTACGAAAAGCGTTTATTAGATATTGAAAGAATTAGACAGATTGCTGGGGATTCAGCAAAGAAAGTATTGGAATTGGAGATGTCTTTAAATTCATCAAAGAAACAAATGGAAAAACTTCAACGACAATTGAAGAATGAGGAGGAGAGAAAAAATCAATTGGAAGCGGAATTGGCGGAAGATCAAAAAAAAATTCGTGAACTCGAGGAAAAATATAATTTGACAGAATCAAAATTGCAAGAGATGCGCTCCGAGTCCGAAGACGAACGTGCAATTTCACGTGCGCGTAATGATCAAAATAAAAATAATTTATTGGTTGTTAGTTCAAGAATTTCACATATTAATTGTGCACTAAAGGAAAAATCCCTGGATTTGGTAAAAACATCGGATTCGGATGGTAAACAAGATTTGAGACGTGAAATCGAGAATTTGAGGCACACAAAAGATCTATTGGTGGAGCAAAAATGTAATTTAGATGAGAAATTGCAGACGGAAAAAATTTTAACAGCTGATGAAGAACGAAAACGTTTGGAATGTAGTGAAACAATTGAAATGATCGACGCAATGATTGAGCACAAAAATGAAATGATTTGTGGCCGTAAAAATTTTGATGACAGTCCAAATCAAAATGAGGGAAATGAAAAAATGACAATTGAAAAATATCTATCAAAATTATCAGAAACAGAAATGAAACAATTATTCTATGCGTATTTCCGTAAAGTAATTGATCTAAAGGAGAGTTCGCGAAATTTAGAAGTACAAATGGCAGAAATGGAGGCATTAGTCGCAGGTCACGAATTAAATATCCGTAGATTAACTAATGCACTTAAGCACATGAAAATCGAAACCGAACGGCGTATTATAATACAAAAAGAACATGAACAAAAATTGCATTTGATGTTTAGACATTTTGCTAATGAAACTGGCAGCTCGAGTCATGAAAAACTAGATAAAGATATGGATTATGGTAAAATAAAACGTGAAAATCGCGTGTTAAAGAAGCGTTTAGCTGATTTTGAAGCATTATTTAAAGGCGCTGGTGTTGGTAGAACAACAAGTCCACCGCGAATCCCACATCAAGAATTGAAACAAATTGCTCCACCACCAGACAAATCTACAACCAAAGTCACACGACAGCGGAATAAACTCATTATCCAGAAGACACATTGTGACAAGAGGAAAGTGTGATGAAAGTAAATAAGAACAAACAATAATTTCAATTAAAAAAAATTAAATGATTGTGCTTATTACCACGCATGTTTTCATCCCTACAGTATTCTGTTGAAGAAAAATACTCAAAAAACTACGGATAATATGAAATTTTGTTTTGTTTATATTTTATACTTCAATGCTATGGTTCAATTTACCTACGCGCACACACACACATTTATATATACACGTATATGGATGTGTTATTTATTGTAATACCATTTTGTAAATAAATGATTTGCATCACGTTCCAATTATATTCTATTGAATGTCGTTCAATTCTATCGCATAAAATAAAAAAATCGCTATGAATACAGACGTTCTTTATTCAGTAGAAAACAAAATGAAATTGTCTCATTATATTAGTTCATAATTTTCATTTCACCCAAACACACACACACACATACACACACATATAAATATATCAATACTGACGGAGTCCACCGCGTCTAATAGTCGGTTGCATCATTCTATTCGGTGGTGTAATTGATATATCAAGATAATCGCCAATGGTAAATCTGGCCTGAGCAAGAGTTTTATTATCATCAGCACCCTTTTGTCCTGAACATGTAACACCTATTTCCCGCATTCGATATCCAGAATTACGTAGCTCGGGTGTTACCAATGAAAAATCAAAATAAGTTCCTTTACTACGTGCATCCGGATTAACTTCTTTCACTAATCCAGTAATTTCACGTAGTGTTGCATCCATCCAAGTGTATATTTGCAACTCATTCGATGGTACATTGCCACGACTATAATCCATAATATTGTGATGGCGACCAGTATTGCAAAAAACTCTCAATAACAGTGGACATGTCTGTAAAAATTAATACTTTGATTTAAAATATTCAAGTGAAAAACTTTGAATTAACGTGAAAATTTAATATAATAGCCTAAACAAATATCAATATAGGTTAGGTGAATGCAATTTTTATCCCAATGACAAATAATTCCTCATTTACATTTGAAATATATCAACGAATTTTTATTGATAGCATTTGTTTGTTGATAATATATTATACCTTTTCTCTATCAACCGGCTTTTCTGGTAATTGTTTATCGTCAACAACCATTGACTCTAAAGCTGACGCCATTTTTATATAACACTAAACCAACTATAATTCTTCCAGGTTAAAGACAGGCTTTCGGGTAACTTCGGTTTTTTCCCTTGCCCAATTGTAATGTTCCAATATTTGGTATGTCTATAGTGTATTCCTGTGAACCCGCGCGATTATTCAAAAATATTATTCGATTATGAAGCGAATAACAAAATAGTTGATATTGAATTATAAAAGAGAACAGACCAAAGACTGCTGAAAACCACTTTTTGGCTGGAACGACTATACATGTAGTTATTGACATGTAGAAACGAAATGGCGTAGATACACTCAATATTATTCGAATTCAAATAATCTGTCGATATATAATTTCGATAAGAAGAAAATAATAAAATAATACAATTACAATTATCACGTATGTCAATCATGATAAATGATATGAACGTTAATTACTCATTATGATAAATATCTAAATGCAAACGTGTCATTGAATGTACATTGCATTTTTAAGATACGGCACAATAATAGAGCATTTATTCTAATATATTTTTGAACAATGATTCTAAATTTTTATATAGATATTTAGATATTTACATCCCATTCAATTGATTCAGGGTACAACATTAATATGATTTATTGAATATTATATATGTCTTAATGTGGTTTAAGAATTCACATTATACAATCCATATTTAATGTCATATTTTTATGGTATTATTATAACTATTTATATAGTTTTTATTGCAATATTATGCAGACATTGGCAATATTGGATATATATTTTGAAATAGGCAGTAGCGGTTCCTTTCTGTTTGTTACATGAATCTAAATGTAATTATGATTGAACGCCATTTTAGCATGGCTTTATAAATACATAAACTATCAATGTGCTCAAAGAGAATAATTGGTTTGTTGTTTAATAGTTGTGAATAACGCGACATATTTTAGTTATACATTGCAATAATTTATAATAATGTGTTGTAAGTAACGTAGAAGATTTATGAATTTTTATACAATTATATCATTAATTCTCAATAGAATTTTATTTCTCATTCTTTTTTGTTTTATTCGTTTCTTTAGATGAATTAACGAGTAATGACAATGACTTTATGGGATGATATTTATTCTGTAGACTATTCAAAATGTAGAAAAGCTCTTCCTAATAGCCCACATAAAAATCATTGTATATGATAATTATTATTAATGTGAAAGTGGCGTTAGAATTTTTCGGCATTGTCTGATAGACGATGAAGATGGAAAAAAAAATTGGAATTCATTACAATTCATGTTGTCTTCATGCAGAAGAGTAGACGATCGAGAAATATAATTTGGAATTTATATATAATCTATATATGATCATCGTACTATAATTACATATTCATTTATAGAAAATTTCCTCGATGAACAACTTTTGTGATCTGTATAGATGTATCTAAACTATAATTTTAATTTTTATTCATTAAATTTATATTAGACAGTAATATTGAATTAGTGAATATTAGTTGAAATTGAATGTAGCTTATAGCAATAATGCTTACGAATGAAGCTTATAATTTGAAAAATAATAGACGTGAAATCTTATCAATGCATACGAAATACAGTAGATGGTATTGCAAATATACTTCCGTGATCACGATGAATTAGTAGACTCATTAACTGATACGAATTCCCAGAATTCCCGTTATAATTGTTAATAATTTACATACTCTTTTTTTTTTCATTTACATTACCATATCATATATAATGACATGTATAATTAATTATAATCATGTGATAAAAATAAAATAAATTGCGATATTTCAAATGATAATGACAAGATGAAATAGGGATATTTTACTTGGAAAATATTTGAATAGAAATTTAAGTAGAATAATTTCTCTAAATTTGTTGAATGTATGTGCAAGACAATAAATCAATGTGTGTAACTTCCAGATCGCAAAAAATGTGAAACGCATTATTAGATTAATTCCAAAGAACTTATTCGTAATTCCGCGAATACATCATTATAATGTATGCATTGTCATTCACCTTGAGAAATTGTTGTAGATAAACGATTTGAACGTACGATAATAATTGATAACAAAACAATATGATTATAAAAGCAATGGCTAGATCCCTAGGTCATTCAGTTAACAATTATTCTCACTTTTGTACAAGTGTTACCATATCATTGATATTTATCATTCAAAACAACAACAAAAATAAAAACAATGCAAGCATTTAAACATTGTAAGTAATCATGTTAAAAATTAAATGGCAATATGACACTATAATTTACATTTTGTGTTTTTGTCTTTCATACACATTTTTTCTATTGCACTTTAGACCATCGGTTCATCATCGGAATTTTGATGGCAACATTGTGGTTAACCGTATCAGCTAACTATGCGGATTATCCTACCGAATGTCCGAAAGTTGATCCAATGAATTACACTATTTTATTGCCACATGAGACCGATTGCGAAAAATTTTATGCATGCTATCATGGAAAGAAAATCATGATGCTTTGTCCATTAATGGATCTTGAGGGTAATCGTCTCCATTTCAGTCCAACATTACACGTGTGTGATTATCCAGATAATGCGGGCTGCGAAGCACCATCAACAACCACCGAACAATCAGCTATGACAACTGAAAATAGCACTAGCAAACCCCCAACATTACCACCATCATCAACAACAACAACAACAACAACACCAACCACCACAACAACAGAACAACCACCTTCATCAATTGAAAGCAGTACTGATGAAGCTCCAATGACCACAACAGAATTGCCACCTGTATCAACAGCTGTAAGTACCAATAATCCATCAACAACAATCATAATATCATCAACTACAGAACAATCAACTTTATCTACCGGAAGCAGGCCTAGTGAACCTTCAATAATATCAACAACAGAACGGCCGACTTCATTAACTGAAGGCAGCAGTAATGAACCGTCAAAAACAACAACATCACAACAACCAACTTCATCTATTCAAGTCAGTACTAACGAGCCATCAACGATAACAATAGGAACTTCTATAGAAACTACATCATTGTCATCCAGTCCAACATCAGACATCACAAGTAACTCAACCGAGAACATTCCAACTACATCGGAATTGCCATTAACATCAAGTGCAACATTTTTATCAACAACCTTCGTTACAATTGACACAACAAATGATCAAATAGATGCTACCACTGCGTCAGGGATTGTTCCCATGTGTACACAAAATACGACAAAGGTCTTTTTTCCACACGAATCCCATCCTAATCTTTTTTATGAATGCACACATGGTGAATTAATTCGAAGAGAGTGTAATGGAAATTTAGTTTTTGATGTCTCGCAACAGGGGTGTGTTCCGCCCTCAAACACCAATTACATTTTAAAGTTATTCAATTCACCAAAAATTTTTGATAGTGCAATTTTCACGAACGCAGTTAGTTTATGTGACTCGGATAATTCGAACAGTAGTTGTGAACGTCATCCACATGAATGTGATTGTACTAAATATTATATCTGCTCTAATGGTAATGCTGTATTGCGAGTTTGTCCATCGCGTTTGAATTTTAATCCAAAATTAAAAGAGTGTGATTTACCTGGAAGTGTTAATTGTGACGATGGTAATAGCAATTCAAATAATACTATTCCAACTGAATGTCCACCGGATAATTCTGGATGGGCTGTTCACATTGCGCACGAAACCAATTGTTCACTCTTCTATAAATGTAATTGGGGTAAAAAAATTGAATTATTCTGTAGGCCAGGTTTATACTTTAATCCAATCCTTCAAGTGTGTGATTATCCGTGTGCCGCTGGATGTACAGCAGAGGGCGGTGATGGCACAAACACTTGTCATCCTCATATTCAACCAGACAATGAAACAACAATAATCAAACAAAAACCAATCGTGAACGTCGGCATGCCTGAAAATTTCATATCTACCCATGATCAATAATCAAATTTACGTGATTAACATTCACACTTTATATAAAATCAATTATCATTCACATTATGAATGTGTGAAAACGGTGACACATTCTCCAATTGAATATGAATCGGTATTTAATCATAAATGTATTTTCAATTTGTATGAAAAAAATATTGTACAATCAGTTATATTAATAAATAAAGTATTATTCACTTATTATAGAAAAAAATTTAATTTTGTGTTGTAATAAAGGAACATTTTCTTCATACATGGATTATATATTTCATCAATAATTGATACAAAAAATTAGGGTGATAGGAATAAAAATATGAAAAATAATATTGGAAAAAATAATAAGAAATATAACAAAATTATGTTTTCCATTTGTTTTCTCATATATGTAGATACAAATACGCATTAACTTGTAGGTGATAAAATTGTATTTGTTGTACCACTTGATATAAACTATCTGTATAACTCTGTCTTCTCTGTATTTATCGTAATATAAAACCGCTTATCTGACTCACCACTCACTATTATACTTTGCCATATAACCAATTATCACCAATGATCTTTGTCGCCTCATACATCGATAATGAAACGCTTAAAAAACCAAGTAAAATTATGAAAGACAGTTATTGAAAGTTGATAAGAAGTCCAAAATTGATTTGAACATAAAAGAAAAGTGTATTAATTGGTATCAATTGGTCACAATGAATGGCATCAAAAACTACTAAGAAAATAAATGTGAGTTAATTGTAAAATATTTTGAATTAAAAAGTGTGCCGATTAAATGTATTTAATATAAATATGCGATCAATTTTTATATCCACTGGGCTTCACGTGATTTTCCTTGGTGATCAATACTCAACATTTTTAATTTATTTAGCCATTCAGGTATAATTGGATCCGATGATTGCTTCATTATTTTATTATGTTCTTCTTTATCATCCACATCATCGCCAATTGGATCCACAAAAAAATTGCCCCGTCGTATATAGGCCGGGTTATCAATTTCCGCTTGAATCATGTCTGCTCTTTTACCATATCTTGAAAAATAAAAGATTATTTATATAAATGAATAAGATCAGAAAAAAAAACAAATAATTTTCATACATAGGATAAATGAATAAAAGTTAATAAAATAAAATTGAATAATAAAAATTAATTCACCTTGCTTTTCCAGTTAAGGAATAATAATCACGTACAAGTTCCAAATATTTTCTCAATTCATCAACGCTTGTAAAGACTTTTGGTCTCGTTGGTCTCGCCATTGCATCGGGATCAGCATCAACAATACAGAATCCAGTCATCGAAACCATCACATATAAAATAAGTGATGACACGGTTATAATATGAATTATCGATTTATTTTGGGGCATGATGAAGAATCAAATGAGATTAAATTGATATTGTATCTGAAAACAAAATGTAAAAAAGAAGGATCATAAGAGTAGATAAAACAATTTGTACAAATGTAAGATCCACGATGCTAAATGGAATGTCATCTTAGATTACGAAAGAAAAATAAAGATGAATATACGCTGCTTTATTCTGATAACACAGATATTAGCACAAAATCAAGAAGTATTATTGAAACTGTTCAACGATTATATCGACACAATTGATAAAAAAATTCGTATATAAAGGTGTTACAGTTGGCATTCCGTTCATTATATTCAGTCTCTTCTACATTTTTTTATAGTCCAGGCAACATGTTACGACTATCGTGTAAGTATATATAAACCGTGAAAAATTAATTATTATTTATAAATAATAAATCATTTTTTCGCGAATAATTATTTTTCAAACGATTTCTTAGTGCTCGTCATATTTGTCGGAATCCTCGGTTGTACATCGGCATCATCAGATCAGTGCTTGGGACAATGTCCAGAAGGTTATCCAGACAATGATGTTTATCTAATACCACACGAAGACTGCAACAAATATTGTTCGTGCGTTTATGGACAACCTGTTGAAATGATATGTCCGCCAGGTCTACATTACTCAGAAAATGAGCGGACATGCGCAGACCCTGGTGCAGCCAAATGCATTCGCCCATTTCATTCTATATCAGAAAAAAAACCCAAAACTTTGAAATCAAAATGGGTGGACTACGACAGAAGCGATGACACTAAGCGCGATTGTCTCAGCGAATGTCCATCCTGGTTGAGTAATTTTTATGAGCTATCAATAACCGTAGCCCACAAGGAATGTCATAAGTTCTGTAAATGCAATGGTGATACTACAGAAGTACACACATGTCCAAAATATCATCACTTTAATTTAGAGTATGGTAGTTGCACTTCTCGAGCAGACGCAAATTGCCAAGGAATAATAATTGATGATGCTCCACCTGATGAAGATCACTGTGAATGTCCTGAACAATCAACAACGACCATGCGCACAACTTCTACCCCGACATCTACATCAACAGTCAAATCAACGACTACTACAAATCACCCGACATGGACCACAACAGCCACTACGCCTATTATTGATGCATCAGGTTGCAAAGGCTCCTGTGTAGATGCCGATGCAGGTGACGATGTAGTACAGTTGCCACACGAAGACTGCAGAAAATTCTGCAAATGCGATTTTGGAATTGCTTTTGTATTCACATGTCCACAAAATTTACATTATAATCCGAATAAGAGAGTGTGCGATCGTCCAAGTGTAGCTGGATGCACTGGTGACAAACCCTCTTCGCCTAACAAACCTACTGGGTCTACTAAAATTCCATCCGGTTCCAGTTCTACATCACCACCGCCAAAATCAACTACTCCGTCTCTTGACACTTCAGATTGCATAGGTAGCTGTGAAGATTGGGGTGATGAAGACGTATTGCAATTGCCACATAAAGACTGCAGAAAATTCTGCAAATGCGACTTTGGAAATGCTTATGTATTCACATGTCCGAACAATCTACATTATAATCCGGATTTAAGGGTATGCGATCGTCCAAGTAAAGCTCATTGTACGGGAATAGGTGGTATACCTAAGATGCCGATTCAAAATGACATTGCACAAAAAAATGTTATGGGTTATAACACATTGTTTCGGTGGTAAATCTAACGATGCGAAAACTCAACATGTGACCGTAGGGATACTTCTATTTTAAAGCCTATTCCACCATATTGTATTATATTAATTATGTTGATAAAATGCATATTTACTTACGATGTCGATGGCTGTTAATTTTCGCCTATATTAAATTTCGCGGTAGAGCATGAAAAAAATGAACATAAATATGAAAAACAAAGTGTTTAAAAAAATTAATTTTCTAAATGTTATATATTGACAATGATTTTTATTATGATATAAAAAAAATATGAAATTAGTTGCAATGTCCAATGTCGACTCTATACAATTATTGAATATCAATGAAATAGAATTGGAATAGATCAAATGCGAAAATCTCACTCATTGTTCATGAACAATTGTTGTCTCGCGCCTTTTGAATATTAAGATGAATCATCTATTATTCGGGATTGAAATCGATTGAATAAACAATAGTCAAGCATGAGGAAGGTTTAACATATATTGCAACACATCTAATACCCTCTCTCACATGTTTCCCTTCATTTATGTACAATCGCAATGACACAACCAATTGTTATAGGAAACTTTGACGGCAGTGTAATCCAACATTTCAGTAACAAATGCAATATTGCAAATCTCCTTGGACTTTATTCAGCATTTTTTTATTTTGTCTTCAATAGAATTATTTGCACTTCGTGCATGAATGTTCCTACATGAAAGAAAATCTAATTATCTCGTAGAGACATCAAGATAAAGATATTGATAAGAAAAGAAACCAGACTAATTTATTGTGTTGAGAGATTAATTAATTTGCAGTTATAGTCCTTGTAAAACCCATTGTTTCTTCCCTTGTTTTCTTGCTCACACATTGTAGGTACGTATGGTTTCATTTTCAATTTTACTAGCAACACGTCACCAGTGTCCATAAAACATTATTCAATTAATTCTCAAACCACACACGTACATATATGCACTATACAAGAATTTAATTAAAAATCACCGAATTGAAATTGAAGAGAGAGAAAACAAAAATAATGATAATAAATAATGAAATTTCCATAAAGTAAAATATTGTAAATGGTAACACAGGAGAAAAATTTAATTATATAGTGAGCAACAGGTTCCACTATGGGCTACGAATTATTTATAAATGTGATTGGCTGCTAAAAATTTTTTTAACTTTTCGTGGTTTTATTCTGAACCATTGAAGTAGTAGTAATATGAAATTGAATTATCAGATATTTTTGTTGATTAACTCACCGATAAAGTGATGAACCTGCGATGAAATATTTCGTTAATTCTTTTGTTTACATTCACCAGATAAAAATTATACTCCCAGTCGCACCACGTAAAATATTTTCAATGTTCAATAGATTTCTGCAAAGAATTTAATTTTTAATTATTGGCGATGGTGATAAAATGCAGACGAGAGACGGATACGGACAGACTCCAGGTACCCAACAAACGTTTGTGGATGTAACAGCGAGTCGAATGGTCCCCTCCTCACATGTCCTCCTATATATATATATATACACGTATATAAAGAGAGAGAGAGAGAGAGAGAAAGAGAGATGGCGTACACCACACGTACCCTCCTGAACGACGCACCCTCAGCGCACTTTCTGCGCAGCCAATCACGATATTCCTGGACAATAACGTGCTCCCTCTTCGATTCTGTTTCATGATCAACTCTAAATTATTATCTCAATATATGAATTTTTTCCTCCTGCAAATATGTATACGTATCATATTTTTTTTTCCCCCCCCACATTATCCAGTGAATTATAATGAAACTTTGCCGAAAAAAATTCTTCATTTTCGCACGATATAAAACTCTTGATCAATCATCCATGTCGTAACTAAAATTCCATTATGAAATTGAACAAAAAAAAAAAATTAACCACCACAGCTTTTGAATCTTTTTCTTTTTTGTTGTTCCAAAAAATAAAAAGAAAATTAATTATATTGCCAAGAAAAAAAAAATATAACTAATCTCAATGCGGCTCTACATGCATATGTCCATCACATGAACGAATCCGAAGGATTAATTCAATCATTCAGAATAAACGGTATGTTTCATCGTTTTTATTTTTCATTCTTTATTTTAGTGTAATCGCACACAAGTGCCATATGTGCTATTGTCCATACGTTTTTAATATCACCCACGCGCTAGGATGTTTTCCTATAGACACGATAAGCGTAAGCGACTGGCTCACACTCTTTCTATCTCTTTTATGATTACCTCTCTCACTCTCTGTGGTTAATTTCTCTGATGTTCAATACGTCTCTCATCAAAGCCTCGCACTTTGTTGTCAAAGAAAAATCGTGCAACGAAATTTATTACATACACACATGTACACGCGTAAATATATATTTGAAAGATGAACATATACCTGCGATATCTTTCACGCGTAAGCCACAAATTGTTTGGGTTAATAATCGATAGCAATTAAAAGTTTTGTGATGAGCAAAAGACGAGAGGACAAACAAAGTGGACCAGACAATAATGAGATTATATCAAAATTACATATATATATAGCTACACAAATAAATCCCAAACTATAATATCAGACTTGTGAAATATATGTGTGAACGATAGGAATAAGAATAATGAGAAATCCGCTCGTCATGGATACATAAATATATCTCCCATCAATACCTTTAATATTGAAAAATTAATACTGACAGTATAATCATTCTATTTTAATGGAATATTAATGACTGGTTATGGAGAAATTTATTTCCATTTGATTGGATTTTCCCATCAAAACAATATTTGAATCATGAAAATATGTAAATACATTCACACATATGTGTATACGTCGGTTGATTGCAATGACAACGAGAAATTATTGCCAGGACAGCAGCAAAAAAATAGAGAGAGACAGGGTTGATGATAATAATTGCATGGAATAATATGAAGTTCATGAAAACAAAGCGGATTAAAAAATAAACATGAAACAAAAAAAGGAGTATTAAAGAAGTGTTGGTGAGGTTCGGGTGGCCGCGCGCAGCTCCTCGATGCTTGTAACCGCTCTCCATCGCTATCTGCACCTTGGTATTGCTTGAGGTCGTTGCAAGAGGGAATAAGGAAAATATATCTATATAAAGTGGGGATAAAGAACGGCAGACCTGAGAGAACGGTCATTGCCACCACCTCGACCACAAATGCTATACTTATGGTTAAAGCAAACCACTGCCGATGCCTGTCCAACGACATACCAGAGCGTTGAATATACTTTCGGGACTCTAAACACATCAACCAATCGGCCTAGAGGGCGATTCCACCAAGACACAACCTCGCCTTCACCACGCCATTCTCACTCAGTCTTGCTCCATTCTTTGTTTTCTCTTTATCACACTCAGCGCTCAGATATTACCGCCAATGTGTTGTTGGCATTTGTTGTTCGTTCAACGGGTAGCCGCATAACGATAATCCAACAGGACCTCAGAAGTGGCCAAAGAGGTGCGCAGTGTGGAGGTTGGTAGAGACTAACAAAAATAAATAACTAAAACGACAGCGCGATCAAAATCCCAGTGAAGACAAAAATTCATCGTGAATTTCATTTTTTTTTTTGTTTTTGACTTGTGAATAAATAAATATTTCTCCAATTAATTTTATTGTGCGTGACATCAATGGTGTGTCGTCTTTGCTGTCTCTCATTCATTTTGTGAATTTGGAGATTGATCGAGGAGAAAAAAAAAACGAAGAGAATAAAAAAGTATACATAGAGGAGTTAAGATTTAAATGTGATAATATACAATGACTGCTGCTTGATTAATTAAATCATCGATTCATCACAATCATCATCATCTTGGTTGATTGTTAAAAAAGGAAGGTATGAATTCAATTGTATATGTTAATTTCGACGATATTTATCATATTTCTTTATTGATTTATTCATTTATATCAATTGTCCATAGAGATTTATGAATTTTCATTCATTTATTGAGTAATGTAATAATAAATTGTCAATTCCATCAGAAAAGTTATGAAAGTCAGAATGTTGTCCACGAATAGCGGTACTCTTCTAATACAAATGGGGTTATATATTTACTTCTATTCAACATTTTATATACGCGGAACATTGACAATAAAAAATAACAATAATTATTTCTCACAAACTGCAATTGATAAAACAAAATTATACCACATATTTAAATACTATTGTGCATAATATAGAAACGGTAAATAGAATGTAAAAGAATAAAGAGAAAAAAAAAAAAAAAAGAGAGAATTGAAGTTTTTCATACCCGCACATGTGATCAGTTGGCTCGGCAACTGTTGACCGGCCTCAAACGAAAGTGGCTTGATATACCGTTATGAGTTATACGACCAGTGCACATACAAATACATAAAACGATACGGGCACTTTCGTCGAGCATGAAAAATTTACGCGATGCTTGTATAGATGGAAATGAAGAAAAAAAAAATATGAAAGGAAAAATTATTTAACAGAAAAAAAGCGTTGTTAAAGTCATTATGTGTTTATAAGAGAGGATCGCGTGATTACTCCCTGCACATCATACATATATGTATATAGGTGTACACATATACACATATGCAGGCATATACAGACAGAGAGTGCAGAGAAGGCGGAGTTTTCCTTTTCAAGATTTTTTTGCAATCACTTGTCTCCTCTGTCAATGGCCTCACGCTTATTCTCGTTGCCCTCTTTGCCTTGTACATTTCTTGTTTGCATTCAGAGTTGATGGTAAGAGAGAAAGACTTTATTGTAAGCTGAAGAGGGAAAGGAAGAAAAGCCCAACGGGGCCAAGTAACTCGTGAGAAATTTCCCATCAGACTTTTTACTGTTAAATTATTCCAACAATCCAACAATCACTCACATTAATATATTAAGTTTTATTTATTATTAAATTAAATATTCATTTTATTTTTTTGTATAACCATTTTAGATGGCAACTGTTGGACACATTTGGACAACAATTATCCTCGTGAATATTGCGACAAATGTTATACTCGCTACACCATTATACCCATCGCAATATTATTCAAACGGTAAGTTTTCAATTATTATACTTGAGAGTAACAATAGTTAATTAGGAAAAAAATGTGCAATGATGTATGTGTGAAAGCGCGGTGAGATAGCTGTGAAAGCACGAAAGAAAAGTAAAGGCGGAAGGAAACGCCACGACATTGACCTCATATATATCATGTTACATGGCAAATATATTGTGGGCGGACTGGTCACTATGGATTTACAAATAAATAGGTTAAGACACCGCGGTCATCGCCATTTATCTCCCATTTATTTTCACTTCCTCGCATATTTATGTTAATTCACCATTATCATAAATGAAATATAAATAATTAATTATTTATATTGGCATAGAGTCTCAGTGAATTTATATTGAGGACACGTGAATTGTCATGTGAGTCACACAATCAGAAGAAAGTTGTCGGGACTGTTATACGAAAAACATTTCGTGGAATATCCTCCATAATCTTACCAACCATATATTCATCTATATTTTTGTCGGTATTTATTTTGCATGTAGGTATACACCGCGTTTATCTGTTTATATACATATATATATATATACATATATTATCAATGAATATGTGTTTACGGGCACAGTGCCAACCGGCAACGAGAAATATACCGTTAAACATTCGATGTATGGTGTATATAAACGTTAGCCACACAAATGTGGGTCATTACAGTCATAGCCCAATAGTAATATTGCTTTGGATATTTCCATCTCAGCCAATTTTATCATTATCTCTCACAACATTTTACTCAGCGTGCACTACATCACCTTGTCATCTCCATCGCTATCCTCTACCCACTGTTATTATTTTATTTTTTTTCTTAACGTATTTTTTCTTCCTCCTTTTTTCCTCCTTGTCGGAATGCGCCCTACACATTCCATCCGTTTCCCTCCCAGACTCACTATACCTGTGCGCGTATCGAAACAGGTATTCCAAAGTGTATATATATATATAACTCGTAACAATATGACAAAAAAATACATCGGAAACAGCTGCTACTATATACAGGCATTTACAACTATTAAATGATAACAAATATTTCACTTTAATTCATAGGTAGTTCCATAATACTAAAAAAATTGTTTAATATTTCCTCTATTTTCTATTTATTTCCAGGTAATGCAAGAAATATCCGTCATTTGCCATGCGTATCATTAAGATCTGGCGAGAGAGGTGTGTGTATGTTTGCATTTAATTGTGTTAAGGCCAATGGAACACATCTTGGTACATGTCTCGATCGTTTTTACTTCGGTAGCTGTTGTAAAATTAATGATGAACCCACTGATAATTATCCTCAAGACAATACTATTGATGGTGTATCATCGTTAAGTTCATTTAGCACAACTGGAAAGCCGTTTGAGAGCAATGACATCCCGGATTATACAATTAAGCCAAAACCGGAACGTTTGCCAAGTTCATCAACGACCAAACGACCGATAGCGACTGTTGCGCCACACGATACAACACAAATGGCAATAGGTTTGTCGACATTCCAAACAGTTCAGAGTAGTCATTCGGCCAGTACCGTAACGAAAATAACAGCTGCCAATACGCAAATTTACACAACAAATTCATATCGAGTGTCATCAACGACTGAGAGCAGCGTCAAAAGTCCTACAACAATTATTAATTCTAAACCAACACTCAATTCAACTATTGCAATAAATAGAAACCCACCAGCAACAAGATTTCCACCAAGAAATACTTCTACAACCACAACAACACAGACACCATTGACCACAGTGAAAAGGACTACAACAAAACCGACTACAACGCCAAAATCAACAAGTTTACGGCCAATTTCCGTTGCTACAAAACGTCCTACTATATTGACCAGCACGATAAAACCGTCTACTGCCACCAAGAGAACTCCAACAACGTCAAAACCGTCGTCGGCATCGAAACCAACTGTCGAAATTATTACAACAACGCAATCACCATCAACTATCGCGACGAAACCAAAAAAACCAACTCCATTAACTAGCACAGTTTCCATCACGAAAAAACCTACGCCAGTTGACAGTATCCCAAATAAATTGACAACAACACCAAGATCAACAACAGTGGCAAGGCCATCAGTTACATCATCAAAACCAAGACCGTCAAGTCATCCAACCAAAACAGGTTCAGTTATTTCAACAAAGCCAACGATAAGACCCGTTTCTCGACCAACGGTTGATTCAACTGATAAACCGAGACCAACATTAACAAGTTCAAAGCCCACAGCGAAGCCGAAACCAGCTGGAAAGCCAACTGGGAAACCAATTGGGAAACCAAGTGGGAAACCGACAGGAAAACCAGTAGGAAAACCAACATCAAAACCTTCAATACCTTTTAAACCTACTAAACCTATTCAGTCTACAGATGTGGATATAACAACAAACAAATTATCAAATATTACGCAAACTACTCGAGTAACAACTGAATCAACAAGTGGGATAACAACAATAATGACTACCAATAAGCCAACAGCAACAGCAACGTCGACAACATCAACGACAACGACGACAACAACTACAACAACAACAAAAAGACCTACAACGATGACAAATGAAATTTTACAGAGCACCGCTACGCCAGGTATTATTACATGGAGTTCAAATTCCGATGATCTTGTCACTGAATCTTCAGCTGCGTCATCGACCTCATCATCCACCACTACTTCTACCACAACCAATCATTTATCTGACGGTAAGTTCATATTTCTACATCGCATTTATGTAGGTTAATTTAAGTGGGCTGACAATCATCTCAGATTTAATTTCAAAATAATATTCCGCTTGGTATTTCAACGGACGGTCAACTCGTCATAACGGTTTCAAAGTCCACCGCAATCTGTATATACATGCTTCCTGCTCACTTGGAATCTCGCACCTAACTTGCTATCATTTATATAATCCAACTGTTAATCTCGAGATACTTTATTATTATCGATACACTATCAACCGTTTTATCGAATGGAAAATAGTTGGAAGAAAATATAAATTAATGAAATAAATAAATGAGATGAAAATTAATTTGTAGTTGGTGTGGATACTGACTGGTCGCCAATTACATCGTCTGATGGATGGATAATGATTCCGTCACCAAGCACAAAAAAGCCTGATGATATGGATGCATCTATTGCGGAATTGAAACCAATTGAAACCCCATCAACTTCAAGTAATATCACTGTTACATTTTGTCACGTGAAAAATTACTTTTCTATAATGTACTAATTATGACAATTGAATTCATTTTTTTTGTAGCTGAACTATTGACAGAAGAATCAACAACGCATCGCCTGACGACATTAAGGCCGACTGTACCGACTGTAGTATCATCTTCAAACGCTGATACCAGCAGCGTTCAAGTTGTTAGCACAACAGTTGCACCATCCCCTCCAATAATGCCGACTGATCGCATAAACATGTCCGACTACAAACAAGGTTGGTATTATAGTTAATAATTGTTGGTTATTCAATGGGTACATCTAAATAGCGCATAAATATATTGGTTGAAAAGACTCGAAAGAATTGTTCAGAAAAAAGAAGTAAAAATACTGAGAAGTAAAAGATAAAGGAATGAAACGGATAAAAAAAAATTCGTACCGGTTGATCCAGTCGCCGGCGAACGACGCTAACAGTTGAGCCGTTCACCAATATGGCCGTGTCAGGTCATCTAAATGTCCTCAAGGGAATAAATACAACAATGCTTGTGCTTGCAGTGTGCGGACGAAGGATATTTCCAGAGTCACGGATTGTCGGTGGCGATCGTAGTGTATTCGGAAAATGGCCGTGGCAGGTAAGATAAATCATTTACAATTCCGAAAAATCCCGAATTTAATATTCACCGAATCAAATTAATTGATTTATCAATTTTTATATATATATATATATGTTAGATATCATTGCGCCAGTGGAGGACATCAGCTTTTCTTCATAAGTGTGGAGCAGCATTGTTAAATGAAAATTGGGCAATAACAGCCGCGCATTGTGTAGAAAAGTATGAAAATGTTAATTGATAATTAATGAATAATTGCAATTTATAAATGGAACTATACTAAATGTCTCTTGATTAATTTTTCTATGGAATTAGTGTACCACCAAGCGATCTTCTTTTACGTATGGGTGAACATGATTTAGCAAATGAAGATGAACCATATGGTTTTCAAGAGCGTCGAGTTCAAATTGTTGCCAGTCATCCACAATTTGATCCAACGACATTTGAATACGATCTTGCTCTCCTTCGTTTTTACGAGCCATTACTACCATTCCAACCAAATTTATTACCAATCTGTTTACCAGACGATGATGAAGATTATGTTGATCGTACAGCATACGTAACTGGCTGGGGAAGACTCTATGAAGGTAATGAATTTATTCATGTATATTGTGCTTATTCTATGGATGAATCTCTATTTATTTATGGTGTATACAGAAAAAGTGTGACAATAATTGAATGAGTTGCGACGATATTTTGTTAGACGGACCATTGCCATCGGTTCTTCAGGAAGTTTCTGTACCTGTAATCAATAATACCTTGTGCGAATCCATGTACAGAAATGCTGGATACATTGAGCATATACCTCATATATTCATTTGTGCCGGCTGGAGGAAAGGCGGATTTGATTCTTGCGAGGTAAAAAGCAATTAGCTTTTTATTTACCTGAGTTTTATGTTTAATTTGAATTTCATTTGTTAATTGTTTCACCAATTTATTTGTTGTTCTTATGATAATAGGGCGATAGTGGTGGCCCATTAGTAATTCAACGACCACGAGACAAAAGATGGGTACTCGCTGGTGTTATCAGTTGGGGTATTGGATGCGCTGAGCCCAATCAACCTGGAGTATACACGAGAATTTCGGAATTTAGGGAATGGATCAATCAAATTCTTCAATTTTAATATGGTTCTATTCATCATTTTTTCGTTTTGTTCTATTGAGAGGATTTATTCTATTAAGACAATGATAGCGCACAATTATTTTTCAATAATATGAAAAAAAATATGAATTGTGTGTAGGGGTGTGTATGCGTGTGCGTGATCAATCTTGTTGATATTTTGTGAATCAACTTTATTATTTTAATTTATTATCGGACAATTTAGCCTTAATTTATTGCCTTGTGAATTTATTAATTATCAGTTTTATTTTTTGTTACATTTCCATCGAACGCAAAACAATGTATTTATAAAAAAATTTATAATAATACTAAGAATAATATAATAATAATAGAAACAATTGTATGATTCGATGAAAATGTAACGAATGCAGTTTAAAAAAAAAGAATAGAAAAAAAAATAGTAAACAAGAGAGGTGCAAGTATGTGTACAAGTATAGAAAGATGCGAAAAAAAAAAACGATGAGAAAAAACACGGTGAATAATAAAAAAAAGATTCGTGCTCGTGCACTATTTTTCCCTCGTGTCGATGGTTGGTATATTACACATTGACTTTTCTCAGTCAATTGATCTCATCCAGGACAAAAATAAATTGACGACGCGTCTGGATTAATGTCGAGCGTATAATGGACATTATAATGCTTGCACGAACATCTTTATCCATGTATGTATTATGTGCATAGGAAAATTGATTTCTTTTTTCCCCATGTTCTTTTTTTTTAATTTATTAAAAATACGTAGGAACAATTCTGTTATACATAAATTTATATAGTATGCTTATTAATTCAATCTACAAATCCAACAAATAAATTTGTGTGTACGAACATTGTAAATAACGTAATGAATTTACGTACTTGAATATTTTCTACCTTTTATATATTTTTAATATCGGAAAATGATATTTCGAACTTTAAGATAAAAAAAAAAACAACAAACACAAATATTGTGAACAAAGCAATTGATAATAATGGCATTTAAATTATTTATCCATTCCCACGCATTTCAAATACTACTTATCTACTGTTTTTTCTATTGAATTATTTTGCTTTGTATATTGTTCAACCAGCATCGAAATGTGATCGTGCAACAAATAATTGTTCTGACCTAGAATCCACAGTCTAAGTGGAAGAAAAAAAACGAAGCTAGAGATCGAGAGGAAGACAGAAAGAGTAACGAGACGAAACGAGACCCGGTTATTTTTTTCAAACTCTTTCCATTCCGTTTGACATCCGGCCACTATAAAATTACATACATATATATATATACTGTCCAAACATCGCGAATTAAAATAAATACCACGTAGTTCGTCTGCGTCTTATATACGTGAGTAAAATATTACCATTATTTTCACCATGACAAACAATAGCGTGTGAATAGAAATGAAAAAAAAAAAAATTGCGGGTGTGACGGTCCATGGATGGATGTTACTGGACCGGGTTAAGTGGCTTTGGTGAAAGTCCATAACCGACACTGCGACACTATTTTGTCGCCGCAGAAATCAATCTTTATTTTAGTGGCCATAAAAATAAAACCCATGTTGATTCATCCCAACACATTGGGACCGTAACCAACAGAAAGAATGTGTAAAAATACCATAAAATAAATAATGGCCATATACACGTTCATCTCCTCATTTTCACCCTTACTTTTATACTTCACCCAATATATTCTAATAACAACAATATTCTTTCCACCCACGTACGATCAATTTGAAAAAAAAAAATCAAACTGCGATGATCGAATAATAGAAGAAGTAACAAAATAAAAACAAGAGAAAAAAAATTGTCTGATCGTGCATCAGCCAAGGGTATATTCGTGTAGAAGCAATTGTCTGTTGTGGCAGGGGCGGTTCGATAGAGCTCCCACCATAATAGCTGCGACCGACTCCGGGCCAGGGTCGTCACTAAACGTACATTGGTGCATCGGTGATATATATTATATATACCACACACTGAATCACAACAAAAACGCAACTATAAAATAATAAAAAACAAAGACACCACATCACAGTTTAAACAATTTTCCACTTATTCTTTATGCTCCATTCACATTCCAATTAGTGTGAGTCAAAATGTTGGATCGGTTGTCGTGGAACGTAGAGTACCGTTTGATTTGAAAAAAAAAATATCAACAATAATAATAATAATAATAATAATAGTTTTTTAATGTCTGATAAAAATACGGCCTACTTTGATTGACTTTCATCACTAACAACTTATCGTTTCTTTCATTTTGTTAACATCAAACCTTCAATTATCATGGAATTCATAGCGTACAATGTTAATAATAATAATAATAAGTATAAATATAACGTTTTTAATTTTTTTTATTGTTGGTGTCTTTTTCACATTGAAAATGAGTATACATTCGGTGTATCCCATTTAAATCGAACGAGTTTGCTTTGACGATTATCAAGTTCAGCAAAATGTGTATGATGAGTATATGTGTGTTCTTCTTTCATGCGCATGAAATTGTTCGCTTCAAATATATATATGTATAAATAAACTCCTGTGAACGCAGAAAGGACCGTTATCGATTACGCATTCCTGAGCTATACAACTACATACCAATGTATATATATTTGTATATGTACGTATTCACCTGTGTTAATAAACTCGATGAGCCGGCGCATGTCGTCAATATGTACACATATATGGAGCCCACGTGACAATTTGAGAAAGGCCCCACAAGAATTAGTCATGGCCCACGATTGGTTGTAAAAATAAAACAGAAAATAATACGAACATAAATATATTCACAACTGGTGTTGACTCCGAAATTAAATGAAATGTATGCCCATCTTATTTTCAGAAAAAAAAAAAACAAAAAACAAAAAAAATGAAGAAAATAGAGAGAGAATGAAAAGAAAAAAATACTTGTTTTAAATAAAATACAAATAAATTTAGCGATGTATTAAGTACCTACATAGTTGATACCCCATAAATCTTTCAAGTATACTATATGTATATATATAGAAATATTATTATTCAACTATCATATGCATTACACTAATGAATAGATGACGGTTACTTATAAATGATTTATGATAAATGAGTCTCTAATTGTGATTCATTATTTAGAATACACTCTTCTATGTATTTGTAAATGCAACAACATGTAACACCTATTGATTATCCCTTCTCTAAGGACAATTTCCTCCTCCTCCCTATTCAATGTGTTAACGCTACGAGTTCTAATTGCGATTACGGTCGACGATATCAAACTTTAATTGTTTTCGATACGCTATTATGTTATGAGAACCTTATTGACGCATCAGCACACGCACACACACACACACACACACACACACATTTATATACCAACTAAAAAATATTGAATTGCACACGTGTATGTAATACAGTAGCCGCCACCATACACATCGGAAACTATTTTCCTCAATGGACATAACAATCTCGTGGAGTATATGCCCAGCAAACGACCATGAGTAGGACAGTGTGTCGCTGTCGTTGCTGACTTGCTCCCCTTCTTCTCTGGCATGACCTGGCCACTGGCCCACTTTGGTTTCTCCACTTATTTTTTTTTCTCTTCTCTTTCCTGCCAATGTCTCCAATGTCTCCCTACTCTTCAATTTAAACCAACTGAATTACTATACCATTCCTCCCATTGAACGTAAATGCATTAACGATTGCAAAGGAAGGGATATTGGGCCCTTCTCCTTTTCTCGCGTGTCTTCCGCGTCTATTGCAGACTTACTCGTACTCACTTGTATTTCTCACTTGATACAACTCTTGCACAGTGGCTATACCACCACCATCAGTGGAGTCAACTCGCATTTACCACCATTATAGAGGGTTCGTGATGTAGCGGTAGAAGGGAAAGGAAATAACAAACTGAGAGTAGCGCTATAGCCACCAACACACCAACCTATCCAATCTCATGACTTTGCGATGCAATCCCGGCACATGCCATGCCGGTCAGACGAGTAGCGCCCACTTGGCAAGCCGGATGGATTCATAGTTGATGATAAGAGTGTGATCGGTACCAGTGTGTTCGTTTTTTAATTTACGACGGAAAATTTTTTTTTATAAAATCTAATAACAGTTAGAAGAATTATTTTATCACTTTTTGTTTTAATTCTTTTATTGGGCCTTATAAACGTTATGTCTTTTGAAATTACAGTGCTACTTGTTTCAATTATTTTTCATTTATAATTGATCGATGTGTGATGTGTGCCTGAACAATTTAAATTTTTAATAATCAGACAAATATTCGAATTGAATACACAAGGTTTTTTTATTGCTTATCTGGGCGCAGTTTTATTTTTTGGACTTATAACGGTGATAATTCGCGTTATGTAACAACGTTTATTGTATTTTCATTTTTTTTTTTTTTTTTGGTTTTGCTGAAATATCCCAGGATAAAAAAAAAGATTTACCGTAAGTTTATTTTTATTTTCATTAATACATTAATTATTATTTTATATTTTCTTGAATTTTATTTTATTGTATATAATATTTCGTCGAACGATATATTCAATGGATATTGCTCGATACGATGAATGAATCGATTGGTTTAATGACAAGGAAAAATGATACTTGATGAATGAATCAGACATCATAATAAATAAAGGTGATGCGCTAAGGTCACGTTGTCCTACTTTCAAGATCAGGTTTTTATACATTAGTGGTATACAACTCTTTGGGGTCCACTCCACTTTATCTTCGTTGGCCTCTTTTCTGCACTCACGTTTCTTACATACTTGCAACAGAAAAAAAAAAAAAACTTCAATAATTCATATACATTTTACATGTAGAGTTCTTCAAGCTGACATTTAAAATAATTAATGTAATGCAGGTGAAATAATTTCGCGGGTATTCTCCCACGTGTTCTAACCGCAGAACCCAAGACATATTTAACATTGACGATGCCAATTGCGAAACTCCACATCAGTAGTAACGGTTAAATCGGACGTGGTGAATAAGATGTTTGGATTTGTGAGATGAACGCATATATACAAACACGGAAATATCCGTCCATAATATCATCTATAAATTTCAATTTAATTAAAAGATGTAATGGAAAGTGACATCAGATAAGAAAAAAAAAGTGGCAAGTAATATATGTAAATGAAAATTTTTTCATTATATAAATCGGTGGTTGAAATGTACCAATACAATAATTCATTTGTAATTTTATCGGCAGCAATAAATCAAAGTGTTAAAATATAAATTTACGATGAATAGGGAATAAGAAGTTGGAGTTTTACGTGTGCGTGAATATATGTGGCCAATAAATACCAAGGGTGGGAACAATCAGGTCACCCAGATTGCCAAGTGTTCGTTTGGTTGGGCCCGTGACCAAAGAGAATCAAGAACGCACGAGCTTTCTCCGCAATAACCGATGCATTATGGGGAATATTCTCATATATATACATTGTTTTTTTCCTCTCTCTTTCTCTCCCTCGAAATTTCAGTCCGAACAAATATACGCTATAACCCATTTTGAAATCAATGTGTGTCTGTTATACATACCTTTACATTATCATGACAATAAAACATTGAACACACGTGTTTTCTTTTTCTTTTTCACGAGTGATTTATAATTGGTAGTTGAAAGAAAAAAGAAACCGGTTAGACGATATATATGGATTTAAATGTTTCAGTATAGTGACCTGTAATATTACGAATAAAATAGCTAATTTATAACTGGGTTAGCCCGCAACAATGTACGAGTGTACTCATTTTATAGTGACATCAATAAATACCTCTCAATTTGGTTTGCGGACTCTTTCGAAATTCACTTCTTCACTTTATTCATTTGCTTTTTTTTTGCTACATTTCCTTTTTTTTTTCTCTTGTCTTCCTAGTTTTGCCACTGTATGTTTAGCATCCTATATATGTCATAGTGCGCGGTGTAGCGGCTACACTCGCGGTTGGATAACGGTATTTCATGGGCCTCTCGCATCAAGTGCGTGCGTGAAGCACGCTATAAGCGTATAGACCGCGTGTAAAAATAAAACGTAGAATGGTCCATCATTGTCATGGTCATGAAGTTATTTAATTGGCCGCGACCTTGTATCTTTTTTTTTTTTATCTTTTTTATACATACAAATAATTAAATCCTAATAATCTGCAAGTTTATTTCATTGTTGCAATTATTTCAGATGGATTCATGGAAATGTATTAGTCTATTCTTTGCATACCTGACAATTGTCTCAGGATTTTCTGTCTCCTACAATGAGCAAAGCCGAGGTATTGTTCTTTTTTTTTTTTTTGGTTTTCATTTGTCCTTGTTTGATAGTATAACATAATTACTTTGTCGCTGTAATAGGGAGAAAACTCTTTGGTGGTTATCGGATAGTACCAAAAACATGTCAACCAACAAATCCATCGCGGATAAAATCGAATGAACCAACAATTTGTATGTTCAATTACGAGTGTAGTCGAAGACAAGGCGAAGTTGTTGGTGCCTGTATGGATGGCTTTCTCTTTGGTGCTTGTTGTCAATTGCCATCATCCACATCATCATCATCATCATCATCATCATCATCAGCATCATCATCATCATGGTTGGATGATATTTATCATTCAGCAGAAAATTCACCACTGATAATCAATGAGAAACTTGATCACGTACCAGACATTCCAATATTATTAAATGAGGATGGAACACCCATTGACGATACAAAAATTGATCAACGTGATACCACGTTACAACCATCATCATCATCGTCACACTTTACTACTTCGCAAATCAGTGAATTGGAACAAAACTTTCCCGCATTTCTTGGATCACAAAGTATCATCGATCGGTTATCAGTGCCAGTTTTACTCTCACATTCCGATGCCAACAATAATATTCAAGAGCAAAAGGAGACAATGTCAGCGGTGAATCCAGTAACAACATTATTGACACCTGATCAGGTTCTACAAATTGCCGATCCAGTTGATCAATTACCTGAATTATTTTCTCAAAGTATTGGTCAACGCAACTATTCAATAGCCGAAACAGTTTTAATCAATAAAAATGGCACTATTGTTGATGATGCGAATAATCCCGACGTTATTTTCAAACCCGAAAACAGGAGTACAACATTGTCCGATCATTTTGTCAACACCGACACAGCAACAACAAAAATGCTACCTATTAAATATATGAATACGGAAAAAATTATTGATTCAACGACACAATCAGCGTCGACTAGTGAACTTGTGAGGGTTCCAACAATTAGTTATGATGCACAATCGGGAAATAAAAAGGACGATGATGAATATGATCGTGAAGAAATTGCCATCAATCATATAATATCAATATTGAATGCCACTACACCTAATTCATCGTCAAAAACACCAACACGTATAACGACTCAACATAATAGTAATCATCCATCGTCAATTCACACATGGGTAACAGTTGATCAAACATCAGTACCATCGACTAGCTCTGAAACATTGCCTTATACATTTTATAAACCATCAACAAAACCAGCAAATTATTATTATTATGAAAGTGGCTTCTCAAGCACAACTGAGACAGGATTTCAATCAGCAACAGCCCGACCATCATATTCAAACTATTACACGACAAACAATCAAATTTATCCAAGCACTGATGGCAGTTCATCGTCCAGTTATCCATATTCGAGTAAACCTACAACTTTACAACCTGCACCAACAGTAATTGTTCTTGGACCATTTGAAACGAGTGGTGGTTCAACTGATATAACCACTCCAAAATCATTTACCACACGCAAACCAGTTTCATCATCAATTCGACCAAGTTTGCTAACTAAAAAACCCAATATTGGTGCAACAATTACACATAATATCAGTACCATTATATCAACAGACGATACAGCTACTGCATCAGCATCAAGCAATATTATTTCAACGAGTTATGTTAATTTTAAATTGAAAGATCCGAATGTTGCGAGTGTCAGTACAACTGAGCCCGAAATAATAACTAAAAAGCCAACAACTATTTGGACTACATTATCAACGTGGTCAAGCAAGCCAAGTTTTCAATTAAAACCTGATAAACAGGAATTTGATTGGTCACAAGACAATTTAACACCTGTACATACTTTAATATTTAAAGCGACACCAAAACCGTTAGTGACATCGGATGGAGTTGAATCTGAGGATGGAACAGCAGCGCACGATGAACTCAGTAATTTTCCACCTGATCGTAATCCAAATTTAATCAATTCAACACTAACATCGCAACAAGAGAACCCAACGATTATTGTGACATCAAATAATACTGGCTATCCAGGAATTGATCAAATTAGTGAGAGTGAAATACCAACACCCGATTTCGTTGCCGATGACATATTAAAAAATAAAGTTGATGATTTCGTTAATAAAATTGTCGATTCACTTCAAAGTAATTTTCAAGATCTGAAGGATGTGGTTTATACACGACAAAATATATCAACATCTACACTTGATTATTCTACAGTTGTGACACAGACACCGCCGAGTAAAAAACCAACTGGAAAACCAACGGCAACTCGAAAACCAACGATAAGACGACCAAATACACCATCGAGACCTGGTATCAGCGCAAGTTCAACCAGTAAGCCTGTGAAAATTACACGACCACCAAAACCACCAACATCACGTCCACCTAGTAGTGTTGATATAACTACCAGAAAGACCATTACTTCAACGACTTCTCGACGGCCAAAACCAACGAAAAAAATACCTATTACTATCACTCAAGTGACTACAACGTCAGTGAGTACTACCGATGAATCCGTGGCATATGAGGAAACAGCAGCAAGTGAGATTGAAGAATTAACTACGAAAAAACCGAATTTTCGTAGTGGTAAAGCATTTTATTCATTTATGTGTGAGTTATATTAGCATATGTACAATTCATTAAACTTGGATTTTTTTATTTCTTTGTGTTGTAGAGTGTGGTGTTAGGCCATTAATGAAAAAAGGTCGTGTAGTCGGTGGCAAAGGTGCACAATTTGGTGAGTGGCCATGGCAAGTGCTTGTAAGGGAATCCACATGGCTGGGACTTTTTACAAAAAATAAGTGTGGCGGAGTATTAATCTCTGATAAATATGTTATTACTGCTGCCCATTGTCAACCAGGGTGAATAATATTATCTCATTACTTTTCCCTTTTTTTTTTTCTCCTTTTACTTCAAATATTATACAACAATTGTATTACTATACACAAATCGTTCCAGTAGCTTTCTCGCAACATTGGTAGCTGTATTTGGTGAACATGATATTTCTGGTAAATTGGAGTCACATGCAAGTGTTACAAGAAATGTAAAACGTGTTATTGTTCATCGTGCATACAATCCAGCGACATTTGAAAACGACTTGGCATTGCTTGAACTAGAATCACCTATTGAGTTTGACTCACACATTGTTCCTATTTGTATGCCCGAGGATCATGCAGATTTCACTGGACGAATGGCCACTGTAACTGGATGGGGACGTGTCAAATACAGTAAGAAAACATTAATTTTAATTATAAAAACTTGATGATAATATATAGCTTTTTAAATAACAATAAATGTTCCTAATGAAGATGGTGGAGTCCCATCAATTTTGCAAGAAGTGCAAGTTCCAGTAATGGAAAATTCAGTATGCCAAGAAATGTTCCGCACTGCTGGTCATTCCAAGCTTATTTTAGAGAGTTTCCTGTGCGCTGGATATGCCAATGGCCAAAAAGATTCGTGCGAGGTAAACCAAAAAATCCAATTATTTCAATAGTCATTCATAATTCTTTCATTCTTTCAATGTATAAACATTACAGGGTGATAGTGGCGGCCCATTGATGATGGAACGACCCGACGGTAGATGGGAATTGGTTGGTACAGTCTCGCATGGAATAAAGTGTGCAGCTCCATATTTGCCCGGTGTTTACATGCGAACAACTTTCTTTAAACCGTGGCTTCACAGTGTTACAGATATTTGAAGTTGTTTTTATACCGTTAACTACACAGTACAATAATATTTAACCATATATAAAAGAATGCGAATAAAGTAGAATTCGGTCGATTTCTTTTTTGAATGCGACTCCAAGGTATCAAAGAAAATGAGAGAGATAAGGAAGCCGTTCTCTCATCAATATAAAATACAATTACTCTGTATAAATTGTATAAAGGAGTATTATTATAATATTAAAAAAATGAGAATAATGCAAAGGTAACTAGAGATAGAGATTGAATGAGGATTGAAAAAGTTTGAAAGATATTGATAAAAATTGTCTATAGATAAATAACTTTGATTGGTATTCAATGACAATTTTTATCAATTTTATTCAATTAAACGTTAGAAACGATGTGCCCTCACCACGGAGTTGAAATCAAAGAAAAAGATGAAAAGCAAAAAAAAAAAAAAATATAACAAGCACAACGTGAGAACGAAAAATAATACAGCACCGCAGAAAATTGATATTTCTCTCCGTCTTCAACATGTACATAATTTAACAGCTACGTAAAAGAATGAAAAATGAAACCACAAAAATTTTATGAAAAATCAATTTGTATTACATAGATTTACTGTATAGTAATAGTTATTAATTATCAACTTATATATTTATTTATTTGTTATCATTTCAATTTTTTCCGTTCTACCATTATTTATTTATTGAACAATATAGAATTATATCAATATTTTTATACGAAAAAAAAAAAAAAAAAAAAAAAAAAAAAAAAAAACAAAATATAAACCAACAAATTGTGCATCCAATTTTGACCTTGTGAATTATATTCCAGTTGAATACGTATTAATTCAATGGTAAATATACACGTATTTCACCATGTACACACGAGCTTACCTGTGCAATCAGATATTACTTCATATATCCAAGGATATATATATATATATATCTATACATATGTATATAGAATAAACTACCGGAAGTACACGAAGGCGTGTGCGAGATATTCAGTGGATCAATACACTAGCACGAATCTAGGAAGAATAGAATTGCCGTGAGAGAAATGAAAAGAACAAACGAAAAATAAAATAAACTAAAGTAGTTGACGCGTCAAGTAAAAACCGCCTACGCGTTAAATTCTGTTATAATCCTCTATCATGATTGTGACGTCACGCTATCCTCGGTAATACAATTAATCATACAACGTCAAATGGCAAACAAGTAGCAATTCACGCTCTGCATTATGAATATTGAATTTTAACAAGAAAATATACAGAAATTTATGGATACTATAAATAAAATTGTGAACATTCAAAATTGAAGATTATTTACGTGCAAAGTTTAATCATTTTTACCATCTTCATCATTATAATGGAGAATTTATGGGGGGATAAGGGATAAATGTTTGTATAAACGTTTGATATAAAAGGTGAAAGGACAAATGAGATAATTGAAAACGCATGCGTACACTGTATTTACCACCCACTATTTATTTTCAACCAATACCACCGGTAGCAGCACCAGTAGCCGGGATTGTAATAATGAAGTTGCGCAATTCAGCTATTCAGTATCATCCAGCAAGTCAACCAGAACAATCAGATCTCACGACCTACCCCGTACACCTTGACAAAGAAAAAAATAAAAAATAAAGCACCCTTCTAAAAGTACGCTGTTTTCCACACAAATAACCGGATATAATCCATCTATTCGAGCAATAATAACGCAGGTGAGTTTTACATATTTAAATTTCATCAAGAACCAAAAGAAACCAAAAAGAAAAAAAGCAACAGGATTATTTTTCTCTAAATTGCCTCTTTAATTCAAAAGCAAAAAAAAATAAAAATAACTGTTTTAGAGCTTTCGAAAACTAACCCAACTTCATCTCAATTCATTTAAATGGCGAAATCATCGTCTCATAAGACCACAATGCTTTCAACTTTAATCATCATCGTTGTATTGGCGACAATGCAGAGCCAAGTTGATGCTTGGGGTGGATTGTTTAATCGTTTTACTCCGGAAATGCTTTCAAATTTCGGTTATGGTGGACACGGTGCTGGATACAGACCTACCTATCTACAGGTAAATGTCACAATCGATCCGATTGTTCTCCGTTTTTTTTTCTTCTCTCACTTCCCAGCTCTCATCTACCACATATACCTCGTATATCTATATCTCGCGCGCTTTTGTCATCCATCATTATCCCCAGCAAGAAGCAAATTATTCATGAAATTAAATTGCATACATACTATCGATCCAGCGACCACTCACTGGAAATTATGCCGACAACTTTGGTGAAGGTCTTGAAGTTGTCGATGTACCGTGCAAGGAAAGACGGTGCGGATCCAACGAATACTGCTGTCCTGGACAATTTTGCATCATGGAAGCAGGTATGACCTTCCGATATTCCAATAAACACACTGTTTACATATGTGCACACACACATATAGCATATTGATTTTATCTTCTTATTTATTATTTGTATGAAATATCATTGCTTCTATTCCTATATAGCTGAGGAAGGCATATGCGTCTTTGCTTTTGGGTTGAAACAAGGTGAACTATGCAGACGTGATAGTGATTGTGAAACTGGTTTGATGTGCACGGATGTCATTGGAGCTGATACCAGATCATGTCAACCACCAATTACATCCAATAAGCAATACAGCAAGTGTCAATTAATTGATTGAGTTTGATGATTCAATAGTGAGGGATTGTTGTAAGCTGATTGTTTTGTTTCTTCAGGTGAGGAATGCCTGATGTCGAGCGAGTGTGACATTACCAGAGGTCTCTGTTGTCAAATTCAACGACGTCATCGTCAAACAACACGCAAAGTATGTTCATATTTCAAAGAGCCATTGGTATGCATTGGTCCAGTTGCAACTGATCAAATAAAACGAATTGTGCAATATACATCGGGCGAAAAACGAATTACCGGACAAAATAATCGTCTCCTGTACAAGCGTGGATTGTTTATCTAAATATTTTATTCATAAATTGTGAAGGAAACTTTGGTCGAGAACGCGCCCCCTATACAACAATATAATTTCCATATGAGCAAAGAAACAGGAAACAAAAAAAAAATCAAATTATTAACTATCTGATTTATCAAATATTAATAGAGATGTGAAAAGATAAAACTCCATTATGCAATATATATATATATATATATATGTACATGTATATATATATAACAAAGAAACATTTCAGAGTAGAATAATTCAATAGAAGAGAAAAATAATTTGTCGATCTTCGAACATGACAGCAGAAAAATAAAAAATATTCACGTCGCAATGGAAATAGAAAAAAATATTATATGTAGATTAGTATGAATATAAAAGAAAAAAAAACGCAATTGTGGATAATGCGTAAACTAATGTACAACTTCCGATATCCTTCCTCATTATTATGACTGAATAATGCAAGACATATCAAGATTAGGGCGAATTAAATAAGTTTCAGTTGTACAGCACGCTGTGTATAAATTGCATACACACGATGAAGAAAAGAAATGAAGAAAAAAAAAAAGGCGCCGCGATATTTTCTTCTCGACAAGTGCGCCAGCACAAATTAATGTCTAGACATTATATTATATCTCTATATCAAGAATCTATAAACAGTTGACTCTTGATTATACTGATTTACATGTAAACATATACTTATTTTTATTTAATCGATACAATTATATAGCTTTATAAATTTCATGGTTAAATGTTGCCTTCATCTTATGTTTTACATATTTTTTTAATAATATATGTATATGTATAGGTATATAATGGTGGAAATGCCTAAAATGCATTGAGGAAAGTACATAAAAGAAAATACTATGATTGTTACTGATGAAAAAATATTCTATATGATTAAAAGTTATATTTTTTATCTTCAATCCAATTTCAAACTCTATATATACATATCAAAGAAAAAAAAATATAATATACACATATATACTATATATTTGCATAGTATTCATATACTTTTGAGGTATAATACTTATTCGTAAAAAGATATTATGAAAGAAAAGTTAATAAAAAGATTATTAAAATATAGTAAACAACATACATATCAATAATTGAAAGTATAAATCGTTATAAGAATAATTATTTCAGCTCTGGTAATACTACTAAGTGGTAATTACTTCTCTTGGCCTATTGCAAAAATAATTACACGATTTTTCTCATCACTACGTGAAAAAAAAAAAAAAAAATTAATAAAAAATTATAATACTCAATATTATTACAGAACCATGATAAAAAAAAAATGAAAGAAATCATAATGCCCAATTCGACAAATATATAATGAAAGCAATGTCGTAATTGATCGTATCTTGCTTGTCCCTTTTCGCCAATCGGGCCAAGGTCAGCATTTATACTTGCTGTTTATTTTATTCTTGGTGCAAAAAAAAAAAATAAAATAACATTCATTTTCAGTTTTTTGTTGTGTGAAATATTTCAAGTTTATCGTATGTGAAAGGGGATAAAAATCTTTGGCCAATTAGGCTGCGAGTCAAAAGTACCTTTTATCAAAAAAAAAAAAAAAATCAATTAAATTCTCGCCCTGATCATATATTTAATTATAAATATATATATATATATATGTGCACATAAATGTATATATATAATATTTACGATTTTATTGTTTGGACTGTATAATAGTTGATAACATGAAAATAAATAATTGTGCATAACGTGAAAGCAGTTTTATCTTTTATTTCCATCCATTCATTCATTCAATTTTATCTATTCTACTTATCTATTTGTATACATATCTGTTGATGTATTATTCACTTCAGTTGCCAATGAGGAAGAAACTGAGTCCACATGTATGAACGTGGGTTTATCAATGCGGGTGAGGAAAACGTACTCATTACATATATACATATAAAAGTTTGTATATAATGTATGTGTTGTAGCGAAAGTGAAAAAAGAGAATCATAATGAAAAACCGGTCGATCGATAATCCAAATGAGGCCATGAATTAGCAACTATTAAATGATTAAAAAACAAAAAAAAAATAACAAATACGACAATATATATCGTATCAATACAAACGAAATATAAATAAATAAAATCAATGTAATTCACATTTGATCTTCTTCACCAACGCATACGTCTGCATATCATTATATTATTGGATCATTTCAAATGCAATCAATCAATTTCAATTTAATCTCTATTGCAGAACACAACGTGTGCAATACCTCCCTATGACTACTTGGCGAAAGCGATTATATAATATGTCTCTCTATTAGAAAAGCCCAAGTGCGTTCAAGAAATTGTATTTATTTATTTATATATAATATTCACGAGATATGCGCACTTGACAATGTTGAACAATGGAACTTATTTATTTTGTTTCGAATATGAAATGACATTGAGAGTCATATGATAATTCTTGAGAAGTTCTTATCTCGAAACTGAGTAAAAATAAATCGTTCAATTTCCAAATTAATATATTATGTTTATGTTTACATATATATAAGAGTATACATATATGTATGCTCTTCCTTTCTTCAATATTATTGATAACATTATACGGTTAACTGATAACTCATACAGATAACCCTCACTTAGATTCATAATGGAAGCGAACAAGAATATATTGTCGCAATTGTATGAGTACTGTCATAGCAACCACGTTTTTCTTCTTATCTCACTATATGTCCGGTAACTAAAATTATATAATACAAAAAAAAAAAAAAAAAGAAACATATGAGAATTGAGTAGTAAACGATGAGTTTGTAGAGTAGGTAATCTCATAATATTGCATAAATGTGCAATTTCATGAATGTATGAAACGTGGATTTTGAATTAAAATATAAAATGTAATATATAGACATAGGAGAATGCCATCGAAGGTGAGAGCGCACAACGCCTGCATTAGAGCTCTCTTTCCTCATTCAGTTGTTGCTTGAACGCCGACAACGAAGGTTCAAATATACTTTATACCATCGGGTGAACGCGCGAAAAACTAAAAATAATAAACTTTTTCACAGTAACTTTAGGCACGCAACAAATACTAAAAAAAAAAAAAAATAAATCAATAACAATAACCAATATCATTTTATTTTTCATAATCCATTATATATATATGTAAAATAGATAACAATATTTATTTTAACCGCAAATAATTGTATATACATTTTTAACTATTGGCATATAAGGTAAGAGTTTATATACTGGACTATTCTTCCGAATCGATTGAATACACATTTTATATATACTTTAGTCGTCCGCAACAGTTTAAAATAGATTGTGAATAAATTATTCAAATCTATACAATAGCAAATTAAATTGAAATATATAATTTGCAAATATTAGTTAATTAAAATTATTTTATTCATTCATTTGTTGATTTATTTGTTTGCTGATTGTAGAGAATTTATCACTAGTCAATTGAATAATGGTGAATGCATATGATGGCGTGTGTGTATTGGCTGACGTATGCCTGCTATTTCTCAAGATAATTTACAGTATATTAGAGAGTATATATCGGCTATTTGTACCAGTGGATGAGAAAAATGTTGCAGGCGAAATAGTATTGGTAAGATTTAATTTGTACATGTATTAAACAACAACAGTTTCAAAATTATTTAAAATTAATTTATTCGTAAATTTATACCACAATAATAAGTATTAACAACACGATAATAATAATAACATATAAAATAATGTTGAGGACATTGTACATGTTGGTGTTAACTTTTAAAATATATTTTTTTCGTGTTCGATTCTCCATTGCTACAACAGATTACCGGTGCTGGTCATGGAATCGGACGTGAATTGGCCTTGAAATATGCATCGCTCGGGGCTATTGTTGTATGCTGG
Organism: Galerucella tenella; assembly: GCA_910591685.1. Lineage (NCBI taxonomy): Eukaryota > Metazoa > Arthropoda > Insecta > Coleoptera > Chrysomelidae > Galerucella > Galerucella tenella. The sequence continues at coordinate 45,069 of CAJUYH010000169.1, read as the reverse complement.
GATCTCAATGCCGACGGCAATCACGAAACCATCAACGAAATTAAGAAGTTGGGCGGTACATCAGCTCATGCCTATCAGTTCGTAACATTAAACATGCAATATACACATACATACATATTCTAAATATAATTTTTATGATTCTTCATTGACGTAAAGAAGGAAAAAAATTTTAATTGCGTTACATAAATATCGTTGGTAATTATACAATGGAAATTTATGATATTCAATGGTTCTCTTCAGATGCGACGTTTCGAATAGAGATGAAGTGTTCAAGGTCGCGAAAAAGGTAACGTCCGAGGTGGGACATCCAACAATTGTTGTTAATAATGCTGGCATAATGCCATGCCAATCATTTTTAGATCACACACCAGAAACAATAAAAAAAATATTTGATGTTAATGTGTTTGCTAATATATGGGTATGTATCTATTTACATTGGCTTCATTTATCAGACGTAATATTGAAAAGTGGGAAAAAACTTTTTACAAGTATTGTTTAACTCAATTGTAAATGCTATACAGGTGCTACAAGCTTTCCTGCCACATATGTTGAGTCATAATCATGGTCATGTAGTAGCACTGTCATCAATGGCTGGAATAATAGGACTGAAGAACCTTGCACCGTATTGCGCATCAAAGTTTGCTGTACGAGGTAATAATTTGTGTTAACGATAAAAAATTATTGTTGAAACGATCTATTTCTATCTTATTTACACGATGGCATTAACGTTTAAAGGTTTAATGGAATCAATCAGAGATGAATATGCATGCAATACAGGAAATCTGATTAATAATGTGAAATTTACGACGATATATCCGTACATGGTTGATACAGGTCTCTGCAAAAAACCACGTATCAGGTAACTGCCTCTATGAATAAACATATCATATTCTATCATCTATAGATTATTCAATAACATCGTAAAAAAAAAGAAAAAAAAAAGAAAAAAACAATTGAATAATGACTATTAATATCAATTTTATGTTCTTTCGGTGCATTTCATAAGATTCCCGGGACTTATGTCTCTTGTCGCACCTGCGGAAACCGCCGCACAAATAGTGACAGCTCAAAGACGTGATTTTAACGAACTGTCAGTCCCAAGACATTGGCTACTTACGAATGCAACACTCAGAATTATTCCTGATAAAGCTCTATATCAAATCAAAGAATTTTTGGACAGTGGCGTTGACGCCGACAGTTAAACTACAAAGGATAACAGAATAACATATTGATATGTGCTATGCAAAACAAAAATTTTACAACAAATTTCAGTGCATCATATATATATAAGTATATATTTGATATATCTAATTAACATTTTAGATGATTTGTAACGGAAATATAGGGATATTATTATGCGAATGTATATAAATTGGGAAAACATAACTTAATCTTTCAGCAATTTATTTCCATATTATTTACATGTTCCGTAAACGTTGTTATTTTTTACTTTGTTCGAATTCCAGAACTGCCACTATTGTTGTCATTATCCTCCACATCGTCGTCATCTTTGCTGCTACTGCTGCTACTGCTGCTGCTACTGTTTCGATTTCGTCGTCGCAAATTCTCCCGAGTTTTCAATACAGTATCACCATCAGAGTCATCATCATCCTCATCTTCATCATCATCATCATCATCATTATCATCATCGTCCGATTGTCGGAAGCTATCAGCAGAGTCGGATCTTCGGCCACCCACTCGATTTCGACACGTTCTTTCTGGACTCAATGACAATCTCCGCGAATTCTTACTTACCTCTCCATTATCACAATCGCCGGCTTGAGAACGTTTATCAGCCAAATGTTTACTTGTAACACGATCGCTAATACGATGTCTCCGATCAGAACTATCATATCGATCGCGCGAACGTCTATCAACAATTTCACGATCTCTACTTCGACTTCGTCTTCGTCGCAACACCTGTCCTTGCGTTGAATTCACGTCAACAGCTCTCTCGAAATGCATTGACTTATTCCTATTAGGACATTGTTGCATTTTCATGCTCTTAGCAATCACCCGTCGTTGATGATCTAATTGTGGGAATAAATCTTGGGATTTTTCCAATGCCTCTTTCGCCGAGTTCATTTCAGCTTCTTGAATACTGTGACCCGATGCTTTAGCCAAACGTTTGCCTTGAAAATAAACGGCCACTGTATAAACTCGTGTATTTGTCGGTCCTTTACATTCAATTACTTTGTAAACAGGTATGTCAGGTTCACCACCGTCCATTGTTCTCAATGTCAAACAGCACTGTTGCAATTTACTTTTTGGATCATTCCAATCTTGATTCATAATGAAACTCTGTAATCGCGGAAAGAAACAAACATCGCAAAAAATATGACAATATTCCAACCCTTTATCTACATATAAAGCGCCTAAAAATGCCTCCAATAAGTCAGCACGATCTTTTGTTTTTAATTCAGCTTTAGGATTGCCATATAATGCATATTGTGTCATACCCAAATCATCACACACAACTGCTTGTGTTTTATTATTTACCAATGAGCTACGTAAAAGTGATAAATGTCCTTCGTGATGTTCGGGAAAATATTTGTATAAATATTCCGACACAATTAATTGTAGTACAGTATCACCTAAAAATTCTAAACGTTGATTGGAACCCAGTGTTAAATTTGTATAGCCAATGCTACGATCAGTAAATGCACGTGCCAACATGCGTATATGTGTGAATTCGATTCCAATCGATTCCTCGAATTTCGTGAGTTTTTGTAACAATTCAAAACTGGGTATCCATTGACGATCACCCACTGGCTCCTGCTCTTGTAACGGATGTTTTGGATAATTAACCCAAATATAGCTTAAATTATCTTCACACTGAAATAATGTTTCACCAAATACACGATCAGCAACGTGAATTCCACCATCGAGAAATAATGAACCCATTAACGCCTCAAAACAATTTGCCATTGCGTGCCGCAATTCGAGATCGTGACAGAGATCGCTGCCGTGCGCGTACAGCATGTATTGTTCGAGATTAAGTTTTTTTGCCAATACAGCTAAATGTTGATTCTGTACAATGGCCGCCCGATAAGTGGCGAGTCCACCCTCTTCAAGATCAGGAAACATATGAAAAAGATGAATTGAAGTGAGAAATTCAACAACAGCATCGCCGAGAAATTCAAGTCGTTCGTTGTGCGCTATTGACGATTCAGTTTCACGTCGTGCGCCAAATCTTGACATAATATTTATTAACGTATTGATACCACGTTTTCTTGTATTCATATAATGAATTCTACGATCGCCATATTCAGGTTGACTTATTCCACAATTAGTCAATGAATTTCTTGCATGATCCGGATTAGTACCAAAATTTTCACGATAACTCGGATGTGTTAATGCTAACTGCAATAAATAACGATTTTTAAATTTATACGACAATGTTTTTTCCAAAATGTCCAATGATTTGTGAAATCTCAAATGACAAACAAGTACGGGAATTAGCATTGCATGCTGTACAACATCACACATTATTCCAGTACGATAAAATCCCTCAGAGCTTACGTCCACCGTCACATCACGTTTCATTTTACTTTGAGTACGTAATTCTTGCAATCGATTTTCTTTCGCCTCCAATTTACGTTTATCTTCAAATGATGGTTTAGGCATATTCGCAAGTAAATGTCGAAATTTCACATAATCACGCCACGCTTTTTGATAATCAGCATTGCCAGCATAGCTCAATTGTGGTGGACGAATTCCAAAATGTACAATTTCAGGATAGGCTGTTACTCCAGGCGGTTGATCACCTTGTGTTCTGTCTAATTGATCAACACGTACACTGCAAGGTTTTTTTCCCGGATAAGTTACCACCATACCTTTAACCTCATCGGCAAAATTTTGCCATTCATATTGCGGCATTGCCACTAAACGTTCCAAATCATCCGAGTGAATCAAATCGGTGCTGCTTTTAATTAAATAATTTAATACTTCATTCATTGATAAAATTTCCTGTCCTTTGTCTGGTAAATCACGTACAAAACGAGGCATGAAATGAAATTGTCCACAACCAGATCTGTCTTGCGCTGCATGCAAATCAAAATCCATCAATTCCAATATCTCTTTAAATAAATAAGTTTGGAAATAATCTAATTCCAGTATTGTAAAATTGTCTGGTAATTTTTCTTCGATATAGAGTATTGTATACTCAATATTAAATCGTATTACTTTGCACGTGGGTAATTTGACTAGAGCAAAATGTGAGAGCATAGAAAATCCTTCAAAAATAAATTCATGCTCATCATGTTTGATAATTGTGGGTGTTTTTGTTAAAAAATTCGTCGGTGGACTAATTGTTATTCTATAATGATACAATTTATCAGCATTATTTGTATTTAATTCACAGCGATTTATCAATGATTCACCAGCATAAATGCCATGACGAATTCCCGAACGTCGTGATTTAACGCTACAGCGACACAATGGTCCATCATTCATTTCACCCGGATCATTAAACCACATTTCAGGATGTAATCTTTGTGGATGTTGTTTTTTAGCCATTAATTCCTCCATTGTACGGTCATCATCGTCGAATGAATCTTCGCTATCGGAGGATGACGAACTGCTACAAGCTTCCGACTTGTGACGACACAATCGTGCTTTTGTTTTCCGCGGCGGTGGTTCATACGGTGGATAAGCAGCTCGCGCTGACGCCGCCCGATCCAATAACACTCGTTTAAATGTAGCACACAAATCCTTTAATCTTTGCGTACCCCGCATTATTCTAGGATTCTTTTCATCCCGATTATAATACAAATCAGCGGGTGCGGTGCGTGTCCAAATTTTCTTTTCACTCTCTAAAATTCCATCTGGACCCAATTCATCTATTTTACGTTCAATATCTTTACTAGTGGCACAATAATTTTTACGATATTTCTCCAATACCATTTCACGTTCGGTCATTTCTTTTTTGTGTTTCACAAACAATTGCCCGAGTGTTGATGTTCTCGATGGTGAATGCGACTCTTGTGATCGTGAACGTTTTCTACTCGATCTTCCACCACTAGTGTAACGACTGTCTCTACTACTTGTGCTTGAACGTGAAATTGAATTGCGTCTCGATGATCTTCGATCATTTTCATCATGATGATGATGCTCATAACTATTTGATTTATCTCGTGAATATCCGCTATAATAATCATTGCGATCTACATACCGTGATGATTTGTATGAGGATCTGCCACTGGGTTGTGAATAATTATCAGAACGCTCCGACCAACTGTTGTGAGAAGTTTTCCTGTCGTTGCTGCTCTCCCATTTAAGTCTCCTTTCGGGTTGATTGTAATTTTTTGTAGGCGGCTTTTGTGCGACTGGATTATGTCCTGTTGTTTGATTTTGCCATGATGATGAATTGTTTTTATTCCAAGTAGACCAATTATTACAATTGGAAGTATCAGTGCTCTTCCATTGATCGCTACTATTGTAATTGTATGACGATCTATTATCACACCATTGTGATTGGCCACTTTGAATATTGACATAGGACGAGGATTGATTTTGGACAATTGGAGGTGGTGGATTTGATGATTGACCGTAACCTTGATAGGAAAAAGTTGGAAGATATGAATTTGTTGAATTATTGGAATATGAGCATTGGTTGTTGATATATTGGGGAATATCTTGATGGGGTGATTGATTGTTAACTATTATAGGTGGGGGCACATTGAATGTTGGTGGTGGATAAACAAAATTGGGTGGAGGATAATTTATTGGTGGTGGTGGCACCGAATAATATCCCAGCTCGTTAACTTGTTGTACATTGTTCCAGGTTGGTTGGATTTCCGCATTTGTTGATAAATTGTCCATTTTATATCTATTGCAACATGATCCTATTGAAAACAACAAACAAAAAAAAAACATTTCGTTATTGTTGTACTGGAAATATTGAACAAATATTGAGTAAAGTGAATCTATATAACAGCGATTTCAATATACATTAAAAATATTTCATTTTACCTTGCAATAACGTGACAATTTTTCGATTTTTTATATATTTATAGATATAGTTTGTAACACATATAAATATGTGTGGATATATTTTTAATAAAAATAAAACTGGCTTTATATGTAGGTGCTGATCACAGAACTGATTTAAGGCAGGTTCGCAATTGTCGACTATATTTCAAGTATGTAGTCACCAACGCACAGCATTGTTTGAAAAGACGCCTAAATGACTTTTGCATATAGTACGGTCTATATATATACAATACAATTCAATAATGTACTGTCATAATAAGGTTACGAGGGTGATATATATTGTGCAGAGATAACATTGTTTTTCACTGTTTGGAAATTATATTATTTGAAATTTTTACATTTCTGACAGGTTGAATATTATTATCGAAAATGGGTGGTGGAGATCTTGTGAGTATACAATTATTCAAAATCGGGTATATTTAGACGGAAAAAATGCGTATCTTACGTATTGAGGAGTTAACCTCAAATTATGATACTTATTGTTATGATCAAATATTAATAAATTAATTCCAATGTATATTATTGATACAATAGAATTTGAAGAAATCATGGCATCCGTCCACAATGAAAAATCAAGAAAAAGTGTGGAAAGCCCAACAGCAAGATAGTCAAGAGAAAAAACGTATTGCTGAATTAAAGCGCGACATTGAAATGGAGCGTGATAGGGAGGACATAACAAAATATGCCATGCAACAAGGAGTCATTGAAAAAACCGATAATAAAAAACTTGATTGGATGTACAAAGGACCACAGCAACAAATTAATCGAGAAGATTATTTAACGGGGAAAAAAATTGACAAATCATTTGAGCAAATGGCACAAGCCGAAAAAGACGCTGAACGTAATAAAATACCAAGCAATCACGTTGAATATGGTTTGTTTGATACTTTTTAATTTTCAGACATCCACATTCTTGATAGTATTAGGAAATTCATTTATTTTATATCTTTATTTACTCAGAATGTATACCACCGTCGTTGAGATTTTATACAGGATCCGAGCAAGTGGATATGGCTAGAAAATTACAAGAAGATCCACTTTATGCGATAAAAAAAAAAGAAATGGAATCACGAAGTCAACTACTAAAAAATCCGGTGAAATTGAAACAATTGAAAGAATTAGTTGTAAGTACAATAAAATAAGTTAAATGAAAATTTTGTATTGAACAATAATGTTTACGGCTACATTTACATTGCAGAGTAAAACTAGATCAAGTATGGAGTCATCGTCGAAACATAAATCATCACGAAGCCACAAAGATTCGACCGATCGTTCGAAAAATAGTGAACAATCTCGAAAATCACATAAGAAAACGCAACTTTCTGAAAAAGAAAAATTGCGACGATTAAAAGAAATGATGGATAATGCAGCATGGCGTGATAAAGAACGTTCGAAAAATGTTAAACGTTATCGAGAACAAGACAAAATTGAACAATCCGACAAAACGTATAGCAGTGATTTTATTAGGTACTTGTAATTTATTGGCGGATAAATGAGATATAATTAATGTGCCAATTCAAATATTTAACATTTTTTCAATGAATTTTACAGAAAACAATTAGCAAAAGCAGCAGAAGTCGGCACTGTAGCGTCAAGAATAAAGGCCAATATTAATAATATTCAACGATCGGGCCGTGCAATGGACACAAATTTTGCTAAACGATAGCGAGGAAAAAAACTTCCAACACAAAAAATATTTTGATAATTCTAGTTTACAATCACCATCATCATCATCTCCAATTTCTTCATCCTTATCATAAGAATAAACATCAAGATGTTATTTAACATAACTTGAGTACATACATTTATATATATGTGTGTGTGTGTGTATATTTCATCAAACATCAAATTACACAAAAAATTAGGTAAGACAGGCAAATAAAACTATTTTACATACATGGCACACGAGAAAGAATACATTTGAACAGTCAAAAAACCTTAATTAACGTGAGAGCATTTGATCTGATAATTGGCACTGCAATATCTTAATATTTAATTGTACAATTATATACATGGCACAGTAATTTTATGAGAAATTAAATCATTATATGGTGTTCAAGAAATATTGCAGACATCTTCGGAGTCATCAAAAACATTTATATCTGTTGCCGTTGTCATACAACCGCCAGTTAAAACATTATTTACAACTGCTCGCGCAAGATAACCAGCGGTAACTGAATAATGAGCAGAAAAAAATGGCGACATGTCTTCAGATCCATTCAATTCATGATCTTTGCAATACATAATAAACGCATCATCGACTAGTTTGTTCAAATTTAATTCTCCACTAAAGCTCAATTCAGGATTGCGCAATAAAATAGTCGCGACAATATTTAATAGCTGAAATAAATACAATTGAATAGAAATTTATGTTATAATTCAATAGAATAATTTTGATTACTGATTTTTGTCTTTAATTTACCTCGACAACAATTTGGCGATATTCAGGTAGTGGGATATGATGAAGAATCGATTCGACAAGAAGAGCAAATGTTAATTCAGAGCGCATCATGGTAGATAAAGTCTGGTGATGTGGCAATTCCTGTCCATTAACGCGAATCCCACCGGGACATCGTACCAATACTTCCCACACTTGGTTGTAAAATTGTGCGGGAACTCGGCACAAACTTCCTTCTATTTTTCGACGACTTATAATCGTTAAACTGATAGAAAAACATATATTCAATACCAATAACGTATTTTTAATAATTGATATAGTAGATATTTACAATAACCTTCACTTACTTTTCAGACGAAGCCCAATCTTTTACTGTTAAAACTTTTATTAAAATACGTCTTATTTCATAAGGGCTGTAATTTTCAATAGGCTTTGGATTTTTAACAAACATTTCAACATAAAGTCTTATGGCTTCCAAAACCCACCTAAAGAAAAGGTGAAGAGTATTTTATCAAATCTATTTTCATTAGTTAATATTGTATAAATTAATTCTATTACCCAATACGAATTTTTAGTATTCCTTTAAACATATCAGGATTTGTGCTGATTAATCGTCCGCAATATAAAAGAACTTCTTGCTGAAGCACAGCCTGGACAACATTGTGAGGTTGAATAGTGGAATACATTACAGATTGAATCTCAGCTGGTGTCATTGGTTTATCAAATACGGTTTCCTCTTGCCCAATCACACCAACAGTGATCTATATTAATTAAATGGCAAGAAGCAAAAAGGCAAACGTCAGTACAAATTATTATTGTCATTTATTGAATTTTAATAGTAAAAATAATACAGCTAATATTTGACTTTACCTGCTTTCCTTTTACGAGGACTCCAGTAATAAATGGACTTATGCTGTCAACCGTGTGATTTAACAAACTGCTGCAATATCGGACGGCCATCCAATATCGCAAAGTCCCAGCTTGTTGATACAATGTTCTCAAATGATCGCCAACTGCACATAGTTATTTCGTTCACTTTCATATCAATCAGTGTATTTAATTAAAAATGTTTGAATACCAACCTGTCATATCATTCACTTCATAATTAATTCCCTCACGTTTCAATAAAATTCCATAAAGTTGGCACTTTCCATAAAGACCATCAGCATTTCTAATCTCTTCCAAAATGACAGGCAACGATTTATTCGCGAAATTCTGAAAGTTTGTAAGTGAATATTATAGATTTACTGTTAATCAAATCGTTACTGAATATTTTACAATTAATTTCGTTGATTTACCGAATAATTTCGTGGTTGCTCTCCAGAAGAGATGGTTTTACGCACATCAGTAAGACTTTGATAACCGATATAATCATGCTTCAATTGTTTGAACTGTGCTAGCTCTAAATCCGTTTCCATTGAACTTACAAAGTCCAAATGTTCTATATTGGATCATCAATACATTTTATTAATAATTATTGAATTTTAATATTTGGAATAAACAACGTACCGATACACGATGATGAAATTAAATTTTGCAATCGACCAATTCGCACTTTAGTATCATCGCAATAACCTCTTTTTAACATTGCAAATAGATCCAACATTTCTTTGAACTGTGGGTCTCTCATGTGCTCTTCACGAATCAAAAGACAAACAGTTGGCCGACCAGATAATCTCCAATATTTTCCAACAAATTGCAATTCAGTTTTTATATCATCAATTAACAATGCCATGTCGCGATATAGATAAAATTGCGACACTTCAAATATTAATGGGTAACACAATACTGTCATTCCGCAGACTCGATATACCTGACAATAAATATTATGATGAGAAATTTTGCGTCAATTAAAATTATATCATATGTGAATTTTCATTGATTGATGTTTTTTCGCACTTTACTCGTTCCCAATGAGCCAATTGGTCTTGCTGGACGACCTTGAAGATTTAATTTTTTATTGATTCCCAATTTTTGATAGACTTTTATCAATTGAAGTGATGATAGAATTCGAACGGGTTCAACTTCATGCGGTGTTTGCGTTTGAATTCCATATGTTGCCATCATAGCTTGAAGTCTCATTGATTCAGCAATCAACACTATTTGAACAACTAAATCCGTATGTGTGCCCTGTTAATAAGAATGAAAGAAGAATAGGAAGTGTAATTGCAATTAAAAAAAAAACTTTGAAAAAAAAATGGAACCAATCATATTAACTGAACTGAAATGGTTAGAACATATTATTGCAGTCTAAAGTAAAGAAGAAGATGCCTGGTGCACTACAGTGAAAAAATCAAATCTCATGCGTTACACAGCAAATATATGTAATTTTTTTTTCATTATTCTAATTTACTTACAATGGTGGGTTTGGCCTGTACAAAATTCAAGAGAAAAAGGAATAAGAATTTATCGATTTATTTAATAAGTTTATTCTCAAAAGAGTGCTTGAATGACAGTGAATAAAAAAAAAAGTAAAGTAATTAAATATTACCTGAAATGCGGAGTATCGACCAGCACGACGTGGTCTGTTATACGATGGTAAATAGCGTCGAATCGGATCCAATTCATTTATGTGTAATAATCCCGCGGTGAGCAACTGAGAGATAATAAACATTGCTTGATTCCAAAGATAAAGTGTACTTGTGTCCTCATCAACTGACGATTTTACTCCACTACCAACAATACTCGGTACACGATATGTGCTTCCGGGTTCTTGTCTCTCTGGTTCGATATTTTTTTCCGGCACGTAATAATACATTGGAATCATGGGATCTACGAAAATTGAATATGAAAACAAGACAAATTTTCATTGCGAATTTCAACTTACCACCGGAAGCGTCCTTGTGAATTCGTGCTTTCAATAAATTCTGGTACTCGTCAACTTGTTCAGGCAAACTTTTAAATACACCATCGATTATCATGAATATATAAAATAATGGCCATTCACATTCGATCTTATCAAAATCCTAATGAATGAAAGTACATATGTATTTATATTACATGAAAAAGCAATTGGATAAATTATACTTTTAAAAATATCACTTTTATTTCTCCGGATTTGTAAAAGCGACGTTGATTATCTTCAACAACTGTTTTATATCCATCACGGCTAAATCGTTTGAATCCACAGTGGCCCTTCAATTTTCGTGTTATATTCATTTTTGTTTCGGTGTATAAAAATTCCTCGTGTGTAGCAAAAGCAGGAAAAGAAATTGTGGGTAACAACGAAACGTCTACACTCTTTGATATAAAATGAAAAATTAAATTTTTCCATATCAATTGAAAATAATAATCAATTACTTGTAAATTATTCACAATTTAATACCTTTGAAGTTGATTCTCTCGGAAGCATAGTTTCAAAAATACTGCGATTACGATTGTGCGCATCAATATCAACATAAATAACCGACCACGATGCACCTTTTTCACCGAAAAGATTGCAACCATTAATTGCTTCAAGTGCACTTTTAGCCATTCCAATCGAACTCGCATGTATTTCTGGTGATCCATCATTATAACGACTTCCTCTCTCTGACATACCATAATCAGGTGTACGATAAGCTCGCTCAACATAATACACCAAATTTTGTACAAAGGCCACTTCATCTTGAGTATAAATTATTTGCAAACCTGATGAAATCATTTGTACTAAAAATATTAAATACAGCGAAACAACATCGATCTGAAAGAGTAAAAGTTCAATTTAATAAAGAAAAATATAGGAAAAACATGCAAGTATCGAGTACTAACAATGACTTGTTTACCTGCAAATGAAAATAATCCTCATCCTTCAAAATCTCATCTCCAGTATTCAAATGAAATTTACAATGCAAAGCGTGACGATTACACTGATTTAATTTAAACATTTCAATTCGATCCGATTGTCTTATCCAACATTCTAAAATACCTCTCATACACTTGACCGCTGATTGGCCAAGCTCATGAGATTTTCCTCTATCATCATCGATCCGTCTATAAAAACACAATAACAAAACTTATTTTTCAATACAATTACAATGATAAATTATACTAAATATTCAATTGAATACCATGAATCAAATAAATTCACCTGTAGGCTTGATACAAACTCCAAATAGCAGCAGCACAATAAATACTTTCTCGAACACTTCCAATTATTTTATCACTCGATACTTGAGGAAATAGGCCAGTGATACAACTTTGATGACGTAAAATTTGACGTTTGACTATTAATGATAAGTAATTGATCCATTAAGTGTTCATTCTATTGCTAAAATTATTAATTGAAGGAAGTTAACATCCTCACCAATTCCATAATAGATGTCTAACTGCCTGACAGTGTCTTCATAATTAGAAATTTTCAGAAACATATCGATGTCAAGATCATAAATACTACCTTGTCTATTAGCATTGTTAGACAGCAACGACCTTGAACAACATCAAATCATATTCATCAATGTCATCGCACAAAAATATCGCTAATATAATTATAAAATGATGTTTAATACTTTTTCAATGTTGGAGGAGTTGTAACAATTGCTGCCATCGTAGCTGCATACAATAATCAAACGTTTGATGATAAAAAAAATCAACAATAATCTACAAATTTAATTATAAACACATTATAGAGGTTATTTGTTTATTTTTTATTGCACATGAATAAAAACACTAACTTCAATGTTTGATTTTACAGTAATTCGTCGTAGTTAAAATGGTAAAATGATGAAATTCATGGTAAATATAAATGAGAATTACAATTGTGTTGAAAAATATCAATTATATATCTAGACAAATCGGGGTTAATTGAAAAATATAAAAATAAAACATAAAATAGACTATGACTATTTGCGATTTAAATCTACTACCCACAAACAGTCGATAAATTATCAGCTGTTAAATATATTAACACATATTCACACAAACCGCGACAAGAGACATCTTTGTACAAACATGTGTAATTCTCGGCTATATCAATATATATATATATATATAGTCCAATGGTTAAACAAACAATAATTATATTTTAAAAAAAAAAAAAGTAAATATAAAAAAAAAAGAGAAGAGAAAAAGAAAAAAGATAAAATAGAATAATAGAAAAGTAATATTTCAATCAATAATCATGAGAGTTTCCATTGAATTTTGCCTCAATCGCCCAAAGAAATATCATAGTGACAGTATAATAAAAAAATAAAAATGAATCTACATTTAAATGGATATTAAATGGCATTTAAAAATGTTTTTTGACAACTTTACATAGATATCATAACTCTGTGAAAAGTCACACAGCTGGTGCGCAGTTACGTGTGCGCATGTATACCATAGAAAAATATATATCACATCGCGACAAAACACGAATGAAGAAGCGTGAGTAAGTGAGTGAAACAGAGAGAAATAGATAGATAGAGCAAGTGAGGTAGCGAAATCCAGTAGCGGCCGCAGCGACATCCAAATGGTGGCGCAAGATCGCAATGGTTCTCACTTTGGGATCACCGATCTCACAGTTTAAACTACACCACAAGGGTGGGTCTTGGTGCAGCTACGTGGGAGGGGTCGTGTGCGAATTGCAATTACCATTACATGCACACAGTACACCATTTTTTACCGCAAACCACGGTGTGTCCAATAGTGTAATATAAATATTGTAAAAATAGTAAATAACTAGATAAATAAAGGTGTGAGGATTGGCATAATATGCGGTTCTGCATATAAACTCCCGAGATTAAACCAACAGAGAAAAAAGAATATAAAACATTTCGGTTATAAGACGAATAATTGGTGGATATAAGATAAAGTTTAATTTTCAAATATGTGTCACACTGTTGGTAAAAGTTGAACATTTTTGTCGCTGTCCCATATAATGATAATAATGTGTGTGTATATGTGTGTGTGAGTTTGGACACACGCGGGGAAATATTTTACGACTGAGGACAAAAATTAATTGCCCGACTGACGATTGTAGTTGGTGTGTGTTTGTGTGTGTGTGTGCGCTTGTTTGCGAAACAAACAGACGAGAAAAAAATAATAACGAAGACAAAAAATCCATTGGTTGATGAATATTCGCACGCTTCTTGGGGTCCTTCCCTAAATCCTCGAGTTCCCTGACCCCCCTTGTTTCCCATCTCGCTCCTTCTCCCATTTCTCTGTATCTCGTGCTCTCTCTCTCTCACTCACTCACTCACTCACTCACTCACTCACTCACTCATTTCTGTGTTCTCCCCATAACGAGAGACTCGACCCCTCCATACTCTACAGTCTCGCTTGATGGCTGCTGCTGTCGTTTGTCCTGGTGGGGGAAAACAAGCCTTGTCCACCTAATATTCACCCAACGAAGTTTATATGCAGGAATATGTCGAGCTTAAAAATTGGTAAGATTTTTGTATTAAATGCAAGTGGGTGTGTGTACGTACGTGCGTTAATCTATTATTTATTCAGTTTAATTTCATTATTTTATTATTTCATGACAATATTGTGAGCGACAATTTGGGCTGATATGTACACACGCAATCGACATCCTACAGCCCTATTTATAAGACATTTTTTTTCTATGTCTATTACATATTTTATCGAAGCATCTGTGTTTAATTTGTGCTTTCGACAAAATACTATATTATCTTGTGCACCTTTTAAACAAAAAAAATAACTCATCAGGATATCGATTGTCATAGCGTTGCTTCAATATTTATATTTTATTTGGAATATTTATTAATGTATATACAGTGGACGCGGTTATGTTTTTATTATGCTGTGTCGCTGCGATATTGTATTTACACCTTATCATTCAAATAGCTGTGTACAAAAAAATATATGAAATATGCTTTCAAATTATACGACTGTATAGCAGAATTGTAAAGCAGACTTAATTATTAATATATAGTAGAAGCAAAAATTGTGCAGTAAAGTAATTGTATTTTGATTTAACACTGAGTAAACAGTTTCTCGTTGTTTTTTTTTTTTTTCGTTTATTTATCTAAATTGTAATATAATTTGCCAGTGCATGTTGTAAATCACATGGATTGCATGTTTATATAATATTTTTTTCATGTTATCATCCCGATATTATTTAACGCATTTGTTTATGCAACGGCGAGGCTATACGTAATAATTATCTATGATTTTATTCCACGATAAACTTGAAATGTTTATCAGATCATATGTATATATATATATTTAACGAATTTCTGAAGAAGAAAGAACGGACAATATTTTAGTTAAAATAAGTAACATATCCAAATGTATTGACAAATTCATAGAATCGTCACTGCAGTTAGTAAATTATATTGATTAAGTATCTGAAGACAAAACCAATGAGTCATTACAATTATATGTATTGAATCACATTACAAGATAAAGGAAAATGAGTCAAAGGATAAAAGTCGAATGAGATAGAGAGAGGAAGAGAGTAAACAAACAAAATGATAAAATAGCAATTTCAAATATTTTTCTTTTTCTTTTTTTTAAGTGTTGGTAATGCACTTGCTTACCCTGCCCTTGCAAACAAAGGACCCTGAACCACGAGACCAAAAGGCATCAGCACATCAATGAGATAAAAGAAAAAAGCAAACGTTTGTTGCATTAATAGACAAAAAAAATTGATACAAAACATCTATAATTCATAAACAGTAAAAAAAATAAAAAATATATACAAAAAGCTAAAGAATGAATGTCTGTTGCACTCATGCCGACGACACAAGCAGATTTGCGATTCATTCGAGTAATATGTGAGTAGCAGTTTGCTCTCTCGCCAAGTCTTGGACGTAAATATTTCTATATTTGCACATGGCAGCCATGAAGCATGGTACGTTTTACTTTTGTATTTGTGCTTTGCTTTAAATGTACATAATTTAATTTATTACTAACGTTATGTTATTTAACTGAATATGCGTAATAACAATTGATATTTATTTTGTATGATAATCCGTAACTAATAAACAAAAATGAATACACAAAGTATATTGCATGAATTGACTTTAGGTTAGTTCTTCACGCCAATGTAAATACATAAAATATTTAAGAGTCTCAATTTGATTTGATATTCATGAGAAAAAAATTAATGAAATAATTTTCACATATACCTAACAATTAAATTTAAAATTAAAATTCATTTTTATGATGAAATCGAGATAAATAATTGTAAATATTATTTTAGGCAAGGCGAATCAGGACGACGTGTGTTACGTTGTTGCTAAATACGATTATGGTGCGCAAGGTGCACAAGAATTAGACCTTCGTAAAAATGAACGATATCTTTTACTTGACGACTCCAAGCACTGGTGGCGTGTTCAAAGTGCACGCGGCCAAGCCGGCTATGTCCCAAGCAATTATGTCAAGAAGGAAAAGCCATCGCTTTTCGACAGTATCAAGAAAAAGGTAAAAAAAGGCTCGGGTTCGAAAACATTACCGTCCGGCAATTCGCCATCACGTGCTGTCGAATCACCAATAATGGCACGTAGATTACCAGCTGATCCAAGTGAAGCAATTGGCACTGCTGTTGTTAAATACAATTATCAAGCGCAGCAAGCCGATGAATTGTCATTGGTTAAAGGCACGCGCATTTTAATACTTGAGAAAAGTAATGATGGCTGGTGGCGAGGACAAAGTGGCACTCAAGCCGGTTGGTTTCCATCAAATTATACACAAGAGGAAGGTGATGCTGATGACACATTGCACACATATGCAATGGCGGAAAATGTTCTTGATATTGTTGTTGCATTATATTCGTTTTCATCCAATAACGATCAAGAATTGTCATTTGAAAAGGGTGATAGATTGGAAATTCTTGATCGTCCACCAGCCGATCCGGAATGGTATAAGGCAAGAAATGGCCAAGGACAAATTGGTCTTGTACCACGTAATTATTTACAAGAATTGAGTGAATATTTGACACAACCATATCGTGATCGTGGTATGACTACGAGTGAAATAAGTACTGGTGATTCGTTGGAACGGAGGCCTGATCCTGGCGACCGACCACATCTTGTTGGCAAACCATGGTATTATGGTAGCATAACACGTACACAATGTGACACTCTGCTAAATCAACATGGCCATGATGGAGATTTTCTCATTAGAGATAGTGAAACTAATGTGAGTCATTTTATTTCCAAAAAAAAACGATGATTTTTTAAGAAATTTTATTGTCAGTGGTTGATATTTTTTCATTCATTATTTTATATTTACAGGTAGGAGATTATTCGGTTTCATTAAAGGCACCTGGGCGTAACAAGCATTTTAGGGTACACGTTGAAGGCGCTTTATATTGTATTGGCCAGAGAAAATTCCACACTCTCGATCAATTGGTTGATCATTATCAACGTGCACCAATTTATACCAATAAGCAGGGCGAGAAATTATATTTGGTGCGTCCTCTGCCAAAAAGTAATTCCAGTAGCAATGGTTGCTAAATAAAAGAGGATAAAACAAACAGATAAACAACAAGAATAATATTTAATAATAAACAAAAAAAGTCGCATTAGCATTTTCATGAAAAAGAGAATTGCAGATGGACGGTTCATCCCGCCATGCCTAGTAATATCAATATCTCGTACGTTTATATATAACAATTAACAAGAATTTTTGTTTCTTTTTTTTTTTTTTTTTGGGAAACATATATTACATATAATGTTTCGATTATTTGTCCATTTTTACCGCTAGTTAATTTATTACTCTAAGTAATATTACCGCAATTGATCGGTTCGATCTTCGAGCATTTCGTAAAGTACGGGGGAAAAAAACAGAAAAATAAAGTGAAAAATGTTAGAAATAAAAAACACAATTGAGAAAAAAGAAGAAGTAAATGTACATGAAATAAAATTGTGGAGGGTCACGGCAGCTATACGTGATGATATCAATAGATAGTTGAAACACACAGAAAAAGAAAAAAAAATGCATCTTCCATTCTCTATCTTTCTCTCTTTCATTTTTACATCAATGTATTTGTAATAACAGTGGACAACAGAACTGATCATACCATCATTAATAATATATGAAGAAAAAATTACCACGTAATCTAGCCTGCATCATGTAACTTGATTAAAGAATCATTCACCACACACTCACCACGCGCCTGATTCTACGTATAAATATATATTTGTATACGGTTGTCAAATTCATCCATCGGCAATTAAATAAGCATATGATATGAGAAGAAAAATAACTAAATGAAAAACAAAGACTAAGTGTTCAGTTGTGATTTTGTATTTACTAGAAAGCAGATAAAAGAAAGAAAGAACGTTTCTAATTAAAATAAAGTCCTATATATAAGTGTGAGTCATTTCGCGAATTTTTTTTCTCTGTTTAATGCGCTGTCTATATATATATACATATATATAGATTTTTTTTTACCATTTAATACGCAGAAAAAATAAAAAATTAATGATACATTTAGTAACAAATATTAATCTTTATTTAACGTGTATAATGATATTCATAAATAAGGCATACTTTTAGTTACGCAGGGGGTCGAGGAGGGAAAAAAATGACGGTTGAGGTTTAAAAACTGGGAAAATAGTGGAAGTGCTTGCTCTCTTAAGGATAAATAATAAATGGCACTAATTGCCAATAAAAGTCATGTAAAGAAAAAAAAAATTGTCTAAACTACATATACGTATTTAAACGATTTACAATTTTCTTTTTTTTTTTGCTTTGCTCTTTTTTTCTTTTTTCCATTCGGAGTAAGCTCACCATTTGCATACATATGTACTTGTTGTTTAATCATAAAAAGGGATTGTTGGAGCTTCGCGCAGGATGTCCGCCGCCACCCGTGCCAACCTGTAAACGTAAAAAAAGATGAAAAAAAAAATTATCACACAAGTTCAACACATATTTCGCGATAATACATTTACATATATATTTTTATCAGTTTAAAGCACGTCACACATTATATTCACCATGAAAGGGTTTGCCTGATAAGGTGGCACGGTCGGATGCCAGACTTTTCCGGAGAGCGGAGTCATCATTTGACTAGATGGAAGTACATCCGTAGCAGTTTGAGATCCAAAACCTATCCACTGTGATTCTAAAATTCATTTTCATTCATATCATTGAGTCATATACTCATTCTTTTACTTATCTTTACTTTTACTTTGTATCAATATCTCAATGATCTTTAAGTCATTAAAGTTTTTGGCATAGCCATTACAATAAATCCTTACCATTATTGACAGGAAATTGTGTTGGTCTAAATGGATTTGCAGTATTGCAAAAATTATCCAACGGTTGCATATTATTATTATTATAATTATTATTATTGTTGTTGTTGTTGTTCATTACATGGAGGGACGGACGCCATAAATCATTTACCGCTGTAAATGGATTTGAAATGACATGAGAGTTTTGATCATTATTGGTCCAAAGAGAGCTTGAAGCTGAGGGGAAACAATTTATTCAATGTATTCACGCACGTATATAGTAGGTTTATAATAGGTATACTGGAATAATCAGAATACTTGTCTGATTTATTGACAGCAATGAATTTCACTAAAGTTGTATTACTTACTATTCGAGTTGTTTGTAATCCACGGAGATGACGCATTTACGGGCGTGGTGTCATCTTTCAACTGAGTTTTTTTCATCATTGAATCCAAGTCTTTTAATGCAGCATAACGATCTTCAGGCGGTGGTGCATTGATACCATTGACATTTGACATTGTTGGTATTGCAATTTGATTGAATGGCGCCGTATCTAAAATTGAAGAAAAACAACATTAATAATAATATTTACATATTTAATGGCAATAATTAAAGTGTAAATATAATTTTATATGTCATTCCACGAACTTTTGAAGGCATCAAACGCTGGATTGTTATCAAAGTTTGCAAACGACTGTTGCGAGTCTACTGTTCCTGGAAATTTTGATGTTGGTGTAGCAGCAACAAATGGATCTGGTACTTGGCTAAAATTCGCGACAAAATCTGGTGTAAAAGAATTTTCAATTGTCTGCGATATGTGTTTTTTCTTTTGATTCGGCGTGCATAATATTGGCAATGTACCAACTTGCGGCACTCGCGGTATATTTGTTTGATTTGTTGCTGTTGTTGTCGTTGTTGTTGTTATTGTGGATGAACGTGAATTATTGGTTGTTTGCTGTATTTTTTGATTACTATTATCATTAGCCATTGTTGGATCTAAATAATATCTTTTATATTCATATTTGGCTGACATTAAATCCTTCATTTTTTGTTCATCTTTAGTATCAACGGTTAATGAATGATTTGAATTCATTAAACCCAACCATATTCTTTTACAATATTCATTGCCACGTTCTTTAATAAACTCAATCTCATCAGCAGTAAATGTTGCCATTGAAATAGATTTAACTCGATGTGGTGGTGTTAAACCTCGCCTGTAAATAAACCAAATACTATAATAAATACTTCATAAGCAATGACATAATAATAAATTCGTTGTCGTCACTATGATTATCTGGGGGGTGAAAAGGTTTCCGCGATAATACGTCTGATGCAATTACGTGAGTTGAAATAAATCGATACCTCGATACCCGCTGATTCCATATAAAAAATTCATTTACGTCATTTTATGAATGAGGAAAAGAAAAAGTATTCGCCTGTTAATATATAAACATACAGGCTTTTGTTGAATACATATAAGAGTCAAAGTGAATGGTAATGGAGAATAATTTTAAACAAAACCTTCTAACTTCAATTCAACAAAGAATATTTTTAAAAAGATAACACATCACTACAGCATGATGAATCATTAAGTATATACTCTCCACAAATCAAACAAAGAATTCCTTTTCATTTTCAATACGAGAAAAAATATATTTTTTTTTTCTTATATAAATGCAAATACACTATGTATGCATGCATCTATATATATATATATATATATATTGGCAAGAAGATGGATTAAATAGAAACTGCACATTCAATACTGTAAATAGCTGACCAATGGCCTTCTCTCTTCTCACACAACTATTGCAAAATATTCCAACAATGAAAATGGGCTGTCAATTGACTATGTGCTAAAACTTTCAAGTTTCTATATTAATTAAGGAAAAAAAAAGTTGGTATTACCTAAGCTCGATGTCGTTTAAAGAATTTGTAGATATAAATAAATATAACCGAAAGGTAAGCGACGAATTTTACTTCAAACAATTTCGGTGTTATTGATGATATTTTTTTTTCCTTTTCGAAGAAGAAAGATGTACCCGAGCGATGCGGTGATGTAGGTAATGTACTATACATATACATAATGAACGAATAATAGACGGGATTCTTTGGACTTTCAGGAAGTGTAGATTACTTACAGCATACCAGAGCATGAAGTACAGACGAAGGAGCCAATTGTCACATTAACATAGGTTGGTCCTCGCTGGCCACAATCAAAACACTCTTTATTTCCAGATTGCGATACCAGCTCGCGTAATATTTTCAGATGTTTCTCATCTTGCTTTCTCTTCGTCGACGCCATGATATATTTTTTTTGTCTCTCGTTCGTTTCTTATTTACAGCGAATGGGGACAATATAACGTTACTCCGCCAACTGTTCTCGCGTAACTGAGTGTATTCAGCGAGACACAACGAGCACGACAAACTGCTGAACACAGAGAAAGGGGGCAACTACTACCATATTGCTGATCGAGTCCAATGTGTTCACCAACTCATCTGATTGAGTTCTTCACCGTCATACATTGCATCAATTCTTCCACTTGGAAACAAAAATACCATATTATATACACACATGTACATATTTTTGAATATTTTTATGAATGGAAAACATGGCTGCAACTACATACAAATGAAAATGAAAAGAAAATAACAGCAGCAACAAAAACATATATCTTATATTGAAGTCAAAGACAAATTGCATCATAACATATTTTTAATTGTGTATATTTCTTTGTGCTGAGAATGCAATACGCGGCTAAAAAATATATATATATATATATATATATATATATAATTTATAAACTAACCTCATTCCCCAATGCGTATACTTGAAACTTAAATAAAAAATTTTTATATTGAATAATTCAATTTTACACATATAAGTTAATATTGAAGTGAAATAATTTTTCAAATAGCAGGTTAGGTCCGCTTTAAAGGAATTGAACATCAACAATTCATGAGACACCATATGTATGATATATATATTTTACATTAGTGCGCAAGCGCATGAATCGTCTCTTCTCTCTAGATTTCTGTCGAATCAAAATCTGTGGAGGATGAAGATGTGTGTGTGTGTGTGTGTGTGTATGAGAGAAAGCGACCATTAAACAGAGAAAATTTCATCGAACATGAAAATGACAGAAGGTAAAAGAGAGAGAGAGCGAGAGACAGATACAGTGTATGACTATAGTTGCCTTACTACCCATAGTGGGAGGTATATATATATATGTATACATTTTTTCAGGCAGGCGCGATTGTCACTCGATCAATCGAAATTCAGGTGGTCGTACTCAGTGTGTTTGTCATTGAAAAGGCAAGATACAATTTATATACGTCTCTTCTCAGTGCATTTTGGCCAAGTTGATTGAGCTGCCATTTGAGATATTGTACAGCCGTGTTGGCACGTCGGTGAATCCTTGAATGTAACATTTATTCATTACATATATATATATACATATATATATATATTGTTTGCTCTGAAGAGACTAACATTCTATAAAAATGACGGTGATCACAAAAGCCATTGGTGAAAAGAAGCCTGCTGATAAAATGGAGCGGCCATTGGTTCCTGACACCGACGATTCAGTGGTTAGACAATACATTATTTTCAATCATTTCTCCATAATTAATACGATAAAAATCGCAATATTTAATTTGTTTTATGAATATAACGAATGTATTATTACCCAAGTCATTGTTTACATATTCATAATGAAGCAGTCGGATATTATTGAGTAATATAAATTATTATTATGTTTGTATGAGGTATATTGTATATGTATGGATGTGGTTATGGCCATATTTTTCCTATATTATTACACATATATAGATATTTTTAAGAAATAATTCATAAAATCATTGGATTGCTTAACGTGATGATTATAAGAAAAACATTTTACCATTGTCCGTTTGCAAGCCGAAATCTTTCACCTGTGTTTATTTCTTGTCGGCAGTGTTTTTTTCACACATTTTCGAAATATTTAACATTGTAGCAATTTTTTATGTTACGACGAATAATAAGAGAGTTATGGTCTGACGGAAGTTGTGGAAATTCCATGTCATTCAATGATTACAGCTAGGGCGTTGTTTTGATAAAAGTAATTGAGCAGTATTTTCGAGCTATCATTATATCCAAAGCATTATTGACAATCATTATCAGTGCTATTACTAGAATTTTCCAAAATAATTGCATATATAATAAATAAAGTTTTATTCTTATTTTTTAGAGTCATGATAATGCAAATATGGATCCTGAAGCACAACATCCGCGACGTGACATGGCCGGTCACTATTTAATTTTGCGTCGACCACATCTTGGTCCGCATTCAATGACACTTTATTGCTTGATTTTTACATCATTATTGGGTATGAGCATTGGTGTGCTTGGTGGTGTATGCATTTATCGTCGTTATGCACGTGAACAGATGCATCGACTTCGCACTGGGTGGTATAGCATCCCTTACGAACGTTTAGATAGCAAAATGCCATTTGTCAATGATGAATTGTCAGCTGGTGTACCAGCAGATAGTGATTTATTCAAGAGTCTTGCACGCGATACAGAACAGGAAGCAATGGTACTTGACAAAACAGCACAAAATAGCATTCGTCATTTTTTGAAAAAGTCCAATCCAGAAGTTTTCCAAGAATACTTTGAAATTGACCTGGAAAATGAACGTTATGAGAGAATTGACGTCCCAGATTTTCGTGATGGACGTCAGGGACGTTTTATTCATGATTTCAATGTTGTATGTATTTAACAATAAGTTCAAATCAGTTAAATAATTATGACCGAACGGTCAAAATCAACTTTATCAATATTATATTGATTTATTAATTTGCTTTTATTTCATTTTATTTGTTTTTCATTTCAATATCTAGAATTTGACTGCTATTATTGATTTGGGTGGGCATTGTTGCTTTATTATGCCATTAAATCGCGATCTAGTTTTATTACCAAGAAGTATGTATGATCTCTTGAACAAAATGAATGATGGTTAGTATATAGTTCATAATATCATGAATTTAAATAACGAATTTTCGACAACATTTATTTAAGAAAAGAATTTTTATTGATTCTTAACAATTTATAGGTTACTATGACGTAAATACTGAAGTTGTGCGTAATACTATGAAAGCTGTATTACCAGAAATAAGCGATCCTTCATCTGTGGGAACGTATATTGGTTACGAGTGTGAAAACATGCCTATATATGCATTAGAAAAGAAAAATGTCACCGATACCGGTGAGTAAATAATTAATTGAATGTTAAAATGAGCTACCAACAATTTTGTATTTTTATTTTTTTTTTTTTCCATGTTCATCGATTATCTAGGTGGTATAGTCAAACGCAGTGCTGATGATTTTATGTTTGTACACTTTGCTGGTATCTATATTGTTAAACACTATATTACAAATATAGATGAAATACGAGAGCAAAATAAGGTGGAAATGTATTGAGAGATTAAATTTAATAATATATAATAGATTCAATAATACTATATACACGTCCCTGTCTTTCTCTATCTGTCAAAGTTTCGCAAATGCGTATGGTAGAAGTTTCCTGAATCATACATATATATGTATAGTCCTTATGGAAATTAGGTATCGAATATTATTGTGATTTTTTTCTCTCGATAATTTAATAAAATCATAATAATTACCGGTTCAATGAATATATATATATATATATATATATATACAGAGATGAATAAAAATAGAGACGTTCTAATGAAATAGGTCATTGATAGGCTTAGTATAATAAACAAACTGTCATATTTATATAATTATTGAATCATTGTATTATTTACGAATAGAAGATATATCAAGAAAATTGTTATAATTTTTATTCTCTAATGCTTTTCTATAGTTTGTTAATAATCTCACGTATCCATCAGTTTTAATTTGTTGCATGAACCATTTATCATTTATACAGATACAAATTATTTAAAACAGTAGTTTTTAATCGCGCTTGACTTTCAAACAGTAACAATTATTAACGTCCAATTTGCCAAATCGATGCAAAATTTGAGGAATGATATCATTAATAATATTATGTTTTATTTCTCTGCGCAATTATTAATATTAAAAAAATCTAATAATGAATTTATAAATGTCTAAATATCGAATATTGTAATGTAAATTACAGGAAAAAATAAACAATAAATATTGTCGTTAAGGTAATAATTAATTGTCCCCATTTGTCATTATTTTTAAGTACTTTATTATTTTTTTTTCTTCTCTTTTCTCCCATGATATTTTAACCGATATCAAAATGTTTTTTCATCTGTCTCGAAATATTATTCATTAACACTTGACAATTATTTAATTTTCGAATTATTGTCATGTTACAATTGACATCACATCTGCTATTGCTTTTTGTCGTAAATTATACAATTTTTTTACCCATTTATCAAAACGAATTTCATGGTCAGTAATAATCTGTATAAAAAAATAAAAGGAACAGTTTTATTATGAATTTGATGAATTACATTTGGAATTGTTTATAAGTAGAAGTAAAAATAAAAATTAATAATCATTATTTTTGTTATAAAGCTCACCGAACTGTGAAATATACTGTCCTGAATAATTGGTGGATTCGATGCAGTACTCAATGGCATTTGAATACTATCTGTCGTAATATCTATCACGATGTTTTTATTACTTTTTTTATCTTTAGATTGAGCACTCGATGTAAATTGTTTTGGTGTAAAACTATCCGCATTTATTTCTTCCAATATACCTTCTTTAATTCTCGGCTCAATAGTAAATTCGTCTGAAAGAAAAAAAAACCATACAATTAAAGTCTTATTCATTTATTTCATTCTAAACAATAAAAATAATATGTCGATTATTCAATTGAGTGAGTATTGAAATATATTGTACCTTTCCCAAGGATATTTGAACTTTTGTCAACTGTAGTTTTTATATATGATTGTGAACTACTTGAACGACTCGTAGATTTTTCTCTCGATACAGATCGCACTTTTTTTTTATTTCGATCCGGCGATTGTGATTTGGATTTTCTTGATTTATATTTACGTCTGTCTCTGTCTTTAGAGCTGCCAGGTGATGATTTATAACTTGTTGATGTTCGTTGACTCTGACGGGTACGCGAACTTGAGCGATGGCGACGTCGCGATTTTGAATATTTTGACGTGCGTTTTCGATAAGATGAACTGTCACTTGATTCTGAGCTACTAGATCTGTAATAATAACAACTAAATTGACGAAACCAACGGAAAATAATCATTTATAGCAAATTATTTATTGGCACAATTATGGCAATGAAATTGAAATGTTTTCTAACCTAGATCTTCGATAATGTTTCTTTCGGTATTTTCCACTCCGATCTGAATCTGAATCACTCGAATACCGTGCCATTATCAAAATCAATCAATAATTCTTTGCATTGATAATGTATTAATGAGTTAATAACAAAATATCTTGTTGATATGATACATAGATATAGGAGTGATGTACGGTATATAGTCGCCCAAGTCAGAGATGCCTTCGGCTATCTCCGGTATGCTTCCCCTTCTACTATATATTTTTTTCAATCCAACCAATCGTTTTCACTGCGGCTCCAAATAGCTCCATATTATTCCTATTAAATAATATAGTTGAAACTATTTTTTCTCACTATTATTAAGAGTAAATTACTGTTTTACATGAAAAATATTCTCTGTAACTACCCTGGTAAATGACAATCATATACCGCTTTTAATGCGTCAATCGAATGACACTTGAGATCATTTTCAAATGATCAACAATCGATGTGATTTTTCGGATTTCGAATTGAATGTTGTGCACTGCGTAGGGATATATTATGAATGATTGGAACAGAATATACTTGGGAAGGAGTAAAAATGGCGAACATACTCTGATTGCCACCACTATTCTTTAAAAACAACGTTTTTTAGGTTATATTATGGTCAATTGATTTATTTTGTTGAACAACCAATAGATGCCACTCCAATCTTCTCTCACCTACAAGACCATATGAATTTATTTTTTTTTTTATGACGATTTGCCGCTCGAGTTTACACATTTTAAATCCCCTGACACCTTCGACATATTGACTAAAGCTCACACAGACATAAAAAAAAATACCGAAACCAATATATTTTTATTAACTTTAATATTCATACATTGAGTGAGTTTCCTTTGAAATTTTTAACACGCTCAAGTTATTCCGAATCCATTTTATTATTTAATATACAATCCGACTTAGTACAGCCTATAAATTTTTTTCGTGCTTGATGCTAATTTTATAGCTGAATAATATATATTTAAATTCACCGCAGCAATAATAAATCAGTGATGGGAATGAGTAACTCAGCAATATTTATATCCACTAGAATAAAATTCGTGCCTACTCACATTTCATTATATGCATCAAGTCATTTTTTTATTGCTATTATTATTATTATCGTTATAATATAGTTTTATTTTATAATTATGTAGGTTAGTTCAACCGCTCATTGTCTCGAAAAAAAAAAATAGTACATAGTAATAAAGATAGATGAAAGAGGTAAGTGACTCCTTCACATGCTGTTATTACAGTGAAAAAAAAAAAAAAAAAAAAGAAAAAAAGTAACAAAGACAACACTTGATTGACAAAACAAAAAGTCGGGAAAACTATGAGTACACTGCTCAGTGCTCTTCGTTACTCTTTGAACCTTTCCCATATGAATTGTAAATAAAGGCTGATGATAGAGATGAGGAGAGAGGGATGGTTATTTTATATAGTTAATATGTAAGGTGAAAAGATAAAGGCGAGTGTGGAGTCGCACACCCTGTCCAAGGGTTTTACCTCGTCACATCAGGACAGAAGTGAAAAGAGGGGTCGGGGAAATGTTGGAGCGGGCGCACGAGGTACGCGTGACTTGCGGGAGAAGGTGGAAGAGGATAAAACGCCCCCTCGATCGTGAAGCCAAAAGGACCGAGAATGTAGTCGTCCGTTTGCCGTGACGGCGGTAACAAAACTAAACATATACGGTTAAATAGTTAGATATCATCGTTACCCTTCATATTTTCATAATTAATTGTGTATGACTAATAATATATTGTCAAACCATCATTACGTTTTGCCAAATGTTCAACGTTTAATATTCGCCATTTATTTTTTTTTCCGTTTCTTCTCTTTTTTTTCTTTTTTTTTATTTAAACTCTTAAAGTATAACTATACTAAACATTGAAAATAAAATAAAATACAATTTGTGTTGTTTGTATGTAAACGAACTGCCGAAAATCTTTGGAAAACATTAGATAAAAGATGAAAGAGAAAGAATATAGGGGAACGAAATTAAAATTGAATTAATGTCTCGTGTCCATTTGTCAATACTACATATCTATATATATTTGCAAAAAGCAAACATAATTTTCGTGTAGAGACAACAAAAAAATTAAGCGGTCGATTGTGGTCTCTTATATTCATATAGTCTGTTTACACTTGACCACCAACCATGTGTGTATGTTTGTGTGTGCGTTTTATGTATACGCCTGTATGCATGTGACATAACACACACACACACACACACGTAAGGTACAGCAACACGTGTAATGTATTATATTTGTTTGTGAAAAACCAAAAATATAGTAATGAATTGCCTGACGTGTGTGTATGTGTTGTTAATTTTTATTTTCTTCAATGGGCAAATCATGGCTCGTGTTTATTATTATTATTATTATAAAATGAACATAGTCTACAACTGTTAACTGAAATTTATTAGGAGTGCAGAATCAGTGAGTAGGTGAGAGCGCGGCGAATAAAAGCCATAAGGAATCTGTGTATATCGTGCTTAATATATATATATTTATATTTATATATGTATGTGTATAGAGTGACGTCATAGCACAATGCACCGAGTGAAACGAATTGAGGAATGGAACATTGTTGGCTGTTGCGAAATCCCCTCGTAGGTAAGACACAATTTATCATTATATAACATTGAAAAAACTATTTAAATATAATAATTAATATTGATATTTTGCACGTGGTATTTTGTATGATTGCATGATGCAATTCCATGGGATAAATAATATCTGTGTATTATTTATAATATGTTCCCTTGCTTCGTCCGCAGTAACATTTTTATACAATTAAAATGAATGAATATATTGAATAATATATTCAATATGAAAATAAAGAGAGGCGGGCAATTTTTTTTTCTTTTTTTTGTATATAAATGTATTGTATAATAAAATGTGGAAGGACGTGTAGAATAATTGCCGATTGTCACGTTTGTAACAGAGTAGGGTCCATCTTTTTCCCGCTCTCTCTATTCCTCTACTTTTTGTTCAATCACTTCAATACATTTGAAAAGTTTCAATAAAATTTATTTTTTTATTTTCCACATCTCTTTGCTTTTATTTAAGACAATGAAAGTGTTTATTGAATATGACAGCAGGGAGTGGATCTTTTGTTTAGGATTTTTATCGATAATTTGTCACAGAAGAAAAGAATTTATACAAATGGTATATTGGTATTGTGAAATGTTTTAACCATTTACATTTCACGAGTTACTTATATAAATCTCAATTATAATATTGAATAGAGAAATAAATGTTGATGGCATTATTTTACATTGTGAATTGAAAAGTGCTTCGAATATTTCCAATAGAAAGTCGAAGCGCGACAATTCGTATATATAATTAACATATATATATGTTTATATTTATAAAGTGAGGGATGTTGATGACGATAAAAATTTCTCAGACTTTTTCAATAATGAAAAAAAAAATCCAAGAAAGAATTACCTGACAAATACTCTGATTGATTGGTTTTTCTTTCGCATTTATATACACAGGTATACATAGATATATATATAAGACTGATCATGGCACATTGGATAGAGTTTTTTTTCACTCATTGCCCTTTTGTCCTTGATAGACGACACACACACACACACACACACACACACACGACTCTCACATAGTCGTATTCAATTTATTATGTCATATACTGATAGATATTTGTCGTCAAAGAGCATGCATTGTTTCATCATAAATGAAATTGAATCCTCTCTATCCTCTCTATATTTATTATTATTCTTTTATTTTCATATATATTATTGTATCGACATTTCATTCCACTATCTAATCAATAAAGAAAGACAATAAAATCACTAATTGTTTATACTGTCTATAATAATGAGGAAAAAAAAAAAAAAAAGATGAAAAAGTTATAAAAGGCGAATGAAAGAATTCAACACACGTCATAATAATGATTGAAATTTCAACGGAAATTTTCGTTTTATTACACAATATAAATGTAATATCGACAGGCGATGATGACGAGATGAGAATCTTTATCCTAATATACATTTCACAGTGGCAATTTAAGGTGTAGATTGATGAAAACTGCGCTATCGAATCGCTCCAGTTCGTCGAGCTCCACTACGTATATTAAACATACATATATAAATACGAATATGATTTTTATATTGAGTGACAATAATGTGCTTCCACTCTCAGTCTCAACTATTTTACATAAATTCACATAGCTTCTCTATTATTCCGAGTATATATGTATAACAGTAAAATATACATTCCACCCAAATGAAAATAATAAGAATAAGAAATATTTATTCATATTTATATGAGTACATAAAATTTATAATGATCGATCGTCGTAGTAGTGTCGCATTAAAACTTTCAAGAATATTTATCGACACATATATTCCATGTCATTATTTTTGATGTACTTATAAGTATATATATATATATATATATATATATATATATATGAAGGCCTTTGAAGTGCGTTTATAGCTGTCAATGTGTTTAACAGAACAAACATATTACATAAACACACATATACACCAAACATATTGTGCCCCAATTTTTCTGATAGTATTCGTTGATTCGTACAATAAGTTTTATTTCCTTGTGTGTGTATATAAAAAATAAATAATACATTGATATGTGTACATATTGTCTCAATGAAATTGCACTGTGAAAACAACGATATATATCGATTTTTCCCGCGCGGCCATATGCGCCAATTTTATTATATTTTCCCAACTTTTGCGCATCACGTCACTCATTATTATCTGACGTCATAGATAGAAAATGTATAGATATATACTGCATATACCTGTGTGTATTTGCAAGAGACTAGACAAAATTGACATCGATACTGTGTATATACAATATGTATATAATTATGTCTATGACAATGGAAAAAATGTATTGTCGATGATATAAACTAAATTGTCAATTCATAAGATCTCATTTTTCACGCATTTCAAACGCTCCACCAATGTGAATAAATCTCAGTCGGTGCGAGTGAATTAATGACTCGACATTGGTTCAAAGTCCTCCTTGCGTGTGCTGCGTCTATACATCCATATGTATATATATATATATATATATATATATACACGTACGAGACAATCGATATCCATTGCGCGCGCGCGTCCACTTCCGATGAAATGTAATTTGTTACGGACAAAGCAGACAGATATGTCTCACTAAAATTAAAATTCAAATTAAAAAAGGGGGACAGGGGGAAATAATATAAATATAAAAGAAAAAGTTTATTTATTTATTTATTTTTCTATTTCATTTCAACAAAGTTATTCGCAATTATTTTTATCCGTGCATGAAATCAATCTGTCGCGCTTATTTGTACAATCCGGATTTATTAATGATCTCTGTATTCATTCTCCAATTATTATTATTGTTATTTTGTTTTAAGCTAACGATGATAACGAGTTGAATAATATTGCAAAGCGGAGAAATGAAAGAATTGATAAAACAACAAATAATTCGCCCTGTCGAATTTTCGTTGCTATTGATTCGGAGAGGGATGAAAAAAGTGAATAATTCCATGAAAAATCAACGAGAAAAACTTTACTCATTCATATATATGTACACATGGATTTATATATATATATAATAATATAAAATGTATTAGTAATAGTAAAGGAGAATAAAGAATAACTGTCTGGGTTCGAAATTAGCATACGGTAACGAGCGGCAACGAAAAGGAAATCCCCAACGGTACGATTCTCCTATTTCCGGCCATAGTTCCGACTTAAATTTTTTTCTTTTTTTTTTTTTCATTCTCACCAACGCTTGAAAAATCCTTTTGCTCGCACCACCCGCAACTCTCTTTCGCCTTATTCGCCGTCAACTGGATCGCGCACTGGCTTTATCTCTTATTGAATTTTCTACTTCCAACCCTATGTATACCCAAACGCACACACATACACACACATACATATATATTTATATACATAAACATACACATTTTATATAGCAATACAAGTGAAAAATATATAAAAGTCATGGCGCGTACAAATCTTGGTCATTACACAACAACAGCAATAGATAAAAAAAAAAAAAAAAGTAAAGAAAATGGAAAAAAATCCTCGTGTTTATATTATACACTCTCATCTGTTATATTTTTAAAATTAATATACCATACCCTATGTAGCTGTAATGTATATATATATACATATATACACAGTTCACTTACACTCTTCACACTCTTCTCATCTCGGGCTCTTTAAAGCGCGAGAATCATAAAAAGCACCGCCTACAGCACGAGAAAATAAATAAATCAATTTGGTTTACGTTAGTTGCACGTGCTATTTTTAAAGAGGCGTTAAAAAGTATGCGGAACAATGAGCCTACATATATACACATATATAACATACAAACATAAATAAAAAAAAATATATATATATGCGTGTGTATGTATACATACTTTAATTTTATTCTTTAAACTCTCAAGTGAATTTTCGTCTGCACCAACTTTTATCTTTTGTTTTTTCTTTCCTATCCCTTGACTTTAAATAATGTACTCGATAGGCTTATGGTTTATCAAGGCGTATATATGCAAATGTGAAAAAGAGGAAAAGGAAGAAAAAAAAAAAAGAAGTATGACACCTATTCTCATTCACTCAAGCTTATTTCGTACAGCTCTTCTCACACTCTCTTTCACTTCTTTAGACATTCAGATGTATAATGTAGGTCGAACAGGACTATACGGATCCATTTTGTTCCGTTGAAATTCAACTGAAAATATTTGAGAAATTCAAACTCATATATGTTTCAATAAATATACGATGATTAATAACAAATAGTCACAATTCGTGTATTCTATCTAATATGTGAAGTTTGAATGCTTCGTACGAAATAGGGAGGTCGCTTGCTTAATATGGTCATAGGGTAGTATTACACGACGTATATACATTTGTATATGTTACAATATAACTGTCAATATGGCATATGATATAAGTGTGTGTGTGTGTGTTTGTTTATATGAAAGTGCAGAATAAAATCGATTATACAGTGCGTAAATGCATCCGTGCTTTTGAGGGTCAATCAACAATTGAGTGTACACATGAACGTGTTTATCATCGTAGGTCAAATTCACGATCGAATGAGAAATCATGCGCAGTATGTTTATAGGTCATGTTACACTTAAATATTAATAAATGTATTACTTAACTTTATAAAGTTGAATCAGGTGTCTTCAATCGGTATTTCATTCGTTCTATTACATTATTTATTTCAAACAGACCTTTTATTTCAATGAATAAATATACTTTTTTTTTTTTTCTACAGATCACTGTTATTTTATATCCACCGTTAAATATTTACACATCCTTTACTGTCCACCTTAATTATTTTTAATTCTTTCTTTTTGCATAATTAAAACTGTGGTGGGAAAACGTGTTTAATCATATTTTATTACTTAAAAATGGTATTTCTTTTGTTTTACGTTACCCCCTTTTTCTATTCATCATTCGTATAGTAGTAAAGAGTAAAGCGTGACATTTTTGTACATCTATTTTTTTGTTATTACCGCGTTTATATACACGATCTTATATACATATATATACTCACTTGTTTTACGCCACTTTATTTTCTTCATCCTCACATATTTTTTTGTCTTTTACTTCATAAGAGAAGAAGGGTCTCAATATGTCTTGCCTAGCTATATCATATTACCTTCCTGTCTCTTCGTTTACCCCCGCCGAGACGTCATTCTACCAACAAACTCGTTAAGCTCTGCTAAATTAATCGATATTGGCCTAATTTGTCACAGAACTTTGAACGTGTGATAAAAGCTCTTTCACCTCGTGTAAAACGCCTTGTTGATTTGGTGCGTTGGAGCATCCACTTTTTTCTCCGTCCGACCAAATCCAGCTCTTGTCTTTTATAAACGAAAATGTAATATCTATATATATATACATATATATATATATATATATATATATATGGATTGAGAGAGGCGCGAAAGTAGATCAGAAGAGACATCAAGAGATGCCAGACGTTCTCTCGTGACAAGTGGCCACTTCATTATATTTCTCATGTTGAATTAATTGACGACTTTATCAGTCTCGAGTCCTATTCTGTATAATCACTCAAGCATTTATGAATATATATACCATTATATTTTATTCAATTAATTTCATTATCGATATACATTTTCAATAATGTTAATAGAAATTGGGAAAAAATAATAAAATATATATGATTATGTTTGTATCTCGTAGAAATGTGTATATAAATGAATGGAGTGTTGGTTTAGAAGTCAACGCGTTGACAAATCGATACTCGCCAATACTCATTCATATTTGCGATGATGAATACTGTACACATATATGAAATATGAATGTACCTACAACTTATTTATGAAATACAGATGAAGCTGTACTCGAAATTGTCACTCTCAATTTTAATCATAATTTACTGTCAAATAATACGATAGAGCACACGTATATATACGAGATCTGTTCAAAAGAGAAGGTGAATTTTGAATTTTCTCTGGCTGTATACATTCGATTATCGAAATTTTTTTTTTTGTTACGTCGGTACATATATGTTTATTATATGTTGTAATTATTAGCCATTTTTGATTGGTAGTTTGTTATTGACAACTAAAAAAGTTAGTCACGTTTTGTGTGTTCTTCGATTTTTTACTTTTGAAAAAAATGGATGAAAAAATATGTATTAAATTTTGTGTTAAAAATGGAATAAAGAGCTCTAACGCATTTAAAATGTTGACTGTGGCATTCGGCGAGTCTACTTTGTCTCAAAAAAGTGTTTACAAGTGGTACAAGCAATGATAATGAGTGTCCTGGTGTTGCAACCACGTCAACAAGCGAAGAAACCATCCAAACACTGGATAAAATGGTTTTGGAAAATCGTCGACTCACTATTAACGAAGTTGCTGAGGATGTTGGCATATCGATCGGTTCATACCATGCAATATTCTCGGATATTTTGGGCATGAAACGTTTCGATGTTTCGAAAAAAATGTCGATAAAATCTATGTGTACGTCGGCTGCAGCCAGCGAAAATTCAAAATTCACCTTTTCTTTTGAACAGACCTCGTATATATATATATATATATATGTATCCTTATGACTATATTAATGTATATATAATTATTCTCTGTATGGTCAAGTGGTAATTCGACATTCGAGTCAACTCTGTTGGTACAGCTGCAAGACGCATTATGAAAATCGCATTTGAATGAGTTTCATTTTCCTTTCATTTTATTTTATACAGCTTTCATATCACGGCTTTACTATATATATATATACACCTGTAGTAGAACATTGAAGATATATATTTTTTTCTGTCGAGGTTGAGTGGCAGAAGAGCGATTCATTTTGCTTTTTACTCGTTGACCGAGTGCAGAGTCGACGGCAAGAAAAAGGAATTGCCGTCAAAAAGCCACGACCTTTGTATATACGCGTCATGTTTTTTTCTGTTTTTTCTCTCCGTCTCTTGCTATATATGTATACAATATATATATATATATATATATATATGTGTGTGCTTGAGATGGCGAGTGTTCTCTTCGCCGTTATTGCACGAACGAGCTAATTGGATAAGAAGAATTATTTTCAGAACAATAGCAATTCTCAAGCAATTGCCTATGTGGTATATGTAAAAAAAAAAAAAACAAAATAAAAACAAGAGAGGTCATGCATCTTTGTCAGTCTTTGCATATAGATATATATGTCGCAGTGAAATAACGAAATGTAGAATGTGATCAATTGCCTCAACTAAATATATAGTTTTATATTATGCGGCAAATCAACAATGTTTTTTGATAAAAATGAATCACCCCATCTATTTATTGATTACATTCACGAAAAATATTGGAAATTTCACGGAAAATATTCTTTCTCTTTCTGAAAATAACAATTCGAATAAATAACTTGTGTTACAATGATCATTGTTGTATCGTCAAGTGTACGCGTAATTTATTAAATAAATATTTTCAATATTTAAACAATATTATTTCATAATTCAGTGAAACAGTTTTGGCATTTGATCAAATCGACATATATAATATTGTGACTGTACAGTTATGTATTTTTTTTTTTCAATGATATATATACTGAAGTTAATAAATAATGATTTGTTAATGCAATATTGTAGTTTTGTGGAGGAAAAAAGAGTTTGGAATTTTGAGGCTATTGTGCAGCTGTGTATAGGATTGAAACCACAAGAAGAAAATGAAGAAATAGAAGAAAACATGGAGGAGTATGAGGATTAGGAATAGAAATAAAAATAAAATAAAAATTTATCTATTGATATTATATCGACTGACACCGTCTCTCTGTCTCTCTTTATCTCGCCGATTTCTTTATACCCGATGGCTTTGGCATTTTCTGCTTGACATGAGGTGAACTGGAAAAAATTAAAAAAAAAAAAAAAAAAAAGGCTTTGATACCCTTTCATCTGCTATCTTTTGCGAGCTGCTTTTCCTTTTCTTTCTATTTTTTTTTCTGTTTCCAACAAGGCACTATAGTTTGCATGGATTCGAGTTCGATTATTTATATAAACCATTTGAATACAAATTCAATTTTATCATTTACGTGAACGCAAACGTATATACATATATTCTTTACAATGAATGGCAATCAACGATCACGCAATATACAATAAAAATAATTTTTTTTCAATTTAATACCAATCATTTATGCATGATGCTCTCCATTGAATATTAAAATAGAACAAAAAAAAGGTTAAAATTCACATACAATAAATTTTTTTTGATCTGATTTTTCAATTTAAAATTCATAAACAAAAATATATACTTTTATCATTGTCATTTTTTTTTACTATTAAATGTCACTAAAAACCATAATGCCGTTGTGAACGGAATAATAATTATTATGGTAAATGGATTTAGGGGTGTTGTTTGTTTTTTTTTTTGTCTCTTCATTTTGCAGATGCGAGGATTGAGCAGTGTTGACATATTACAAGACATGAGTGACATTAAAGGTGGATCAAAGAGAAGAACCAGCTGACAGTCGAGTGGTGAGCGCAGTCATGTTCGTTTCATCCCTTTCGACGCTTACCCTATATACGTATACACACACACACACACACACACACGCGCATATACATACATAATCATATTTACAATACATTTACACATATAAACCAAATGAGATTATGCCTTCAATTAATTATTGCCCAGCAATAATGACGTCGGAGCCACTGTCGGCGGGTGGCAGTCCGGCGTTACTTCATCGTCCTCTCCTCACCCCGCACTTCGTCTTGCGCTCGGCAACCCTTGAACGAGACTCATCGTCGGAGACTCGCAACCGCGAGCCCTCCGGCGTTACCTCATACTACGCGACTTCGTCCGTGCGATTTCACACCCTCGACATGGATCAAAAGTCACTCAGGTATTAATTGAACGAAATCAAATTAAACAACAGTATAATACCTGCTGATGCGATTAGATATTGTAGTTGATGATAAATATGGCCATACATATATCAATTAAAATAGATGAATTGACAGAATTGAAAAGTAAAAAAAAAAAAAATGATTTATATGAAATTTTATTTTAAAATAAATTAAGTGGAAAATTGTAAAAACGAAATGGGAAAAATTTATCGTATATTCACATAAATAAATGAATATATGTAAATAATTGCGGTTATAAATAGGCGAATGGTAAGCGTGTGATGAGCTTGCGGATGTATAGGTATATATATATATGTATATACAATAATATTATACAAAATTGAAATGGGAGAATGAGTGAGTGGACATAGCGGTTTGGATAGTTTACAAATCCGTGGTCTTTCTGCTCACTGACCACTATTTTGAGGTTTTTCATATTACTATAAATGTCGATGGGATTATCATATATTCATATTGAATGATAAAAATTGTTCAATTACATTAAACTAATAATTGAATTATATTTTATATTTATATGTTATTGATTATTATTATTATTATTATTATTAAATTAATTTTTTATTTATTATTATTCATAGGGACATTGGTGACAACACTGACGATATTGCTGTTGGAATTGGTGGTAGAGCTGGTGGACGCCTGACAGCGCCAAGAATGTCATTATTGGGCCGGCCGATAAACTACAGGGCGACCAGAAGAGACGCCCGATATCGACGACTTCAAACTAACTTCTATAATTTTCTCGAACGTCCTCGGGGCGTTTATGCTCTGACTTATCACATGCTCGTGTAAGTTTCATATATAGATACGTATATTGATATAGTAGATGATTTATACATAAATAAAATAAACCTACAGTCCTAAAGATGATTTAATTAAACATTCAATTGAATTTGAATTATTTTATATACAGATTTTGCATGGTGTTCATGTGCTTGGTGCTATCAGTATTTAGTACAATTGATGAGTATGAGAAAGAAGCGGGATT
This sequence comes from Galerucella tenella, assembly GCA_910591685.1. NCBI lineage: Eukaryota > Metazoa > Arthropoda > Insecta > Coleoptera > Chrysomelidae > Galerucella > Galerucella tenella. Next base: position 5,883 of record CAJUYH010000169.1, on the reverse strand, counting down.
ACTACTTTATTACATGGAACTTGTAGTAGTTGTATGGTTCAGTATGGAGTTCTGTTGCAGGTATATAAATTATATGTTGAAACCACTACTTAGCGGAGTAATCAAGACCAGGAACACATTTTCGATATACCATACATCATTTTTTATCGTTTTTTTTTTCTCTTTTTTTTCCAAAGACTTTGGTCTTCGGGATGCCGTTCACGTTATCAAACGACTATTGGTCGACTTAAGTTTCTTCGTAGACCCTTCTGTATAATAGGTGAGTTTGTCTTTGTTTCAAAAACGAAAAAAAAAAAGAACAAAAAAAGCCAAGTAAAATGATGAGATTTATTGATTTTCATAGACAAGTAAAAAAATGGTCGAGGTGCAGAAAGATGAATGAGATTTATTGATGTGATAATAAAATGGAGGATGACATAGATAATAGATATTAATTTTCCACAGATATGATCACAATTTTGGCGAGCATTGTGGTGCTGGCGATGAGAAGTAGTGGTCAAGTATTTGCTGCTAGTGCATTGCGAGGTTTGAGATTTTTTCAAATATTGCGAATGGTGCGGATGGATCGTCGTGGTGGCACGTGGAAGCTTCTTGGTAGTGTTGTCTATGCACATCGTCAGGTAACAATAATTTTAAATATAACGTTGCGAACATTCATTTGAAACATAAAATCTCTCTCTATTTACAATTGAATGTAAAATATAGATATATATAGAAATAGACTGTTGGATAAATATTATATTTGGAGTTGAATAATGTTCAATGATGCATATATTATTTATTGGCCACTTCAGGAATTATTCACCACTCTGTATATTGGCTTCCTTGGATTAATATTCGCAAGTTTCTTAGTATACTTGGCCGAGCGTGATGACGAACACTTCAACAACTATGCGAAGGCCCTTTGGTGGGGTGTGGTAAGAAAATATATACATAAATATTGAACTAATAGCTCTTCATAGTGGCCAAATTTCCGTCAATATTCATATACATAAGTCATTATAGAATCAACAGTCTTGCACAGAAATAACTCGCGATGAAAAGAGGGGAAATAAAAATATTTATCCATTGGCAATTTGCCATATTTGATTTATTTATTTTTGTTTTTAATTAATTTTCTTTATTAATTATGACATTTTTTTTTTTTTTTTCATTCAGATTACTTTATGTACGGTTGGATACGGCGACGCTGTGCCAAAGACATGGCAAGGAAAGATTATAGCGTCCTTTTGCGCACTTTTAGGGATATCATTCTTTGCTTTGCCTGCCGTAAGTAACATTCATGATTTTGTCTATTTTTAAATATTAATTTAGAAGCATAAAAAAAATTAAAGCCTTCTATTCAATTTTTTAATCAATGGTGAATCATTATTATTACTTTCTATCCGTTTTATGAATATTTATACGTTCACATATATATATATATATATATATATATATATAGGGTATTCTTGGTTCGGGCTTTGCTTTAAAAGTACAACAGCAACAACGTCAAAAGCACATGATCAGAAGACGTCAACCTGCCGCAACTCTTATTCAAGCGCTTTGGCGATGCTATGCCGCTGATGAGCATTCAGTTAGCGTTGCCACGTGGAAAATTCATCAGGTACAAAAGTTTTTGCCATCCAGTCCACCGAGGTAATTATTTTTATTACAAAACAGAGTAATACATTTGAGACAATTTGAAACACAAACAGTTTTCATAATTTGTTATAAAGTTTTATATTAATAAGAGAAAAAAAAACGCTTTTTGATATTAAAATTAAATTAAATTTCCTGTGACAATGAAAACAGAGAAATATATGTATATATATATATATATATATATATATATATATATACACGTCTGAAATTATTGCAATAATTTGTGTTTATCATTTAATAATGCAATTTGTTGCGGGGTGAAATGTGTTTTTGTAGCCGTCTGTCTTCCAGTTTTAAGCACAATGCATCGTTCGTCAGGCGACTACCGACAATTTGCCGTAATAAGAGCACATCATTTCACAGTCCAAGCACCCATAAGTTGTCTCACCACAGCTATCAACGTACCACGACGTCTCGTACATTCACTGACCTCATCGCATCCACTGAAAATTTAGGTCAGTTTGCCAATTTTTCCATTTTTATTTTTATTTTTTCATCTGGTTTTCCCCTCGACATGATAAAAAACACACGCATTTATTTAAATTAATATTCTGCAATTTAGTAATTAAAAAACAACGGCACTTAAATATAATAGGTGAATAAAAGAATTAAAATATAAATACCACTGCACCTAGGTGTTGTATGTCAAATGTACGTCAAAATATTGTGGCGTGGGTTTGACATACTACCCGCAGTAATATATACACGGAATGGATTTGCTTGGCTTGATTTAGGTCCGTTACTGTTCGTAGGAATTAACAACCATAATACTACTGGTGTTTTATGCAACGACACAACCGAAACGAATCCGGTGTCAACGAAACATTTGAATGGCAGTTATTCCGAGGACTCTGTCGCTGAAACGGCATTGTCCAAAAAAAATTCCGATGGTATAGTATATACTTTTGGAATTTTTTTGATTTAACAAGAGAATATCTATTCAAACAAATTCACAATTTATCACACTGTCTAAAATTTCATCAAATATTTTTCTTCTTGACATTTGTGCAAATATACAAAGACGAGGAGGAAGAGCCGCGTTGCGTTCATCTTACCAATCAACACAAAACGGCAATTCGTGCAATAAGAAAGGTGAGTTGTTGCTATACATTCAATTCATACCTACTGTTGTTAAATGGATAAACTTTTAATGATAAAATGTATTTCATTGCGTATATATATTTTTATTGGATTCTCTTCCTTTACATTCGTATTACTTTTCTTCAACGTTTTTTTTTTTTTTTTATCGCCCTTCTATTTATTTATTTATTTATTTGAGTATTTACATGTTCATTTTATTTTTCGTTTTATTGTGAAACTCGAGTATCTTATTCTCCATTCCAATATAAATTTTGTGACTGTATCCGCTGAAGACGCAATTGGTGATTAATATATATATATACACACAGTTTCATAGTGTTGTACAATGTTTAATATCTATCTATTGATATTGTCGTGGAGAGATACCAAGGCATATAAACAATATCGTTTGAAAAGCTTCGTTTTTCATCATGATTCTTAATGACTTTTGTATTACAACATTTTTTTCCAAAACAATGCCTTTTATTTTTATTTTTTTTCACATTTTATATACATATTCAGTGGAATTCCTCTATTGATTTGCCTTCACGACTATCTGCACTGTCAAAATCAAATATAGAGAGAATTTCGTTATGGCAGACTTGAAATAGACAGAAGTATTGATGTGAGGAGCTCGCAACACCTAACGGAAAACAATAATAAACTGGACTTTGAAGTCGAAAAATGCGAGATCAAGTTCTCCATCAAGTAATGCCAGCGAAAAATTATTCCAAATAAAGGTTGGAGGGATTCCACTATATATTCCAAAGCATTCACAGCTTTTGTTAATCGTATATTTTTATTGTCGTTATATATGAGAATGGCAAGGAGCTATAGAGGTGAAAGGTATACCAGAGAATTGATGCGTGAATGACAAGCCTTTTATTTATAAATCTATATTATGTAGAATTTTCCCATATTTAGCTAACACGTCCGCAGATAAAATAAAACTTGAGAATAAAATAAAAATAATTTTTGAATAATGGTTGGAAATAAAAGGAGCAATAATTATATAGCGGTAAAGTAGAAATGGAAGAAAAAAAAAACTTTAATATACAAATAGCTTCAATTTGCTTCGAGCGAGTAAGCTGAGAGCGAACGAATGGGTTGTACATTAAAATGGGAAAATTAATTCAACGAACAAATTGATAAATGGCAATTGAAGAGTGAGCGGGAATAATTGCAAAAGAAAAAAAAAATACATTTTGTGTGAAGAGTTATTTTTATTTAAATGCGATATTGTATTTATATTGAATCGGTTTGCGGTTTTTTATTCACTTATATTGCATATGCTTATTGTCTTCGATTGATCAGATGAAGTACTTGGTGGCAAGACGCAAATTCAAAGAGGCTCGGAAGCCATATGATGTTAAAGATGTGATCGAGCAGTACAGCGCAGGCCACGTCGATCTCATCAGCCGCGTGAAAAATATTCAAAATAGGTATCCCAAAGTGATGTCTATTCGTTCGCTGTTGGTGTAGTAGTGTAATGTAAAAATTTACTTTTTATTCAATCATCGTCCATTTGCTCAATTATTTATTTATTGCTCGATTAAATAAGTTTTCTTATTAGGTATACAAAACACTGAAAAAATTTAATTACACACGAATAATTATACAACTTTAAATTATTATTGTATTTTAATTTGCATCTTTGAATATGCATCTGTTACACTTGAAAATAATTTTTTTCTAACTCTTCACAATTAATTATTCAACGGTGAATTATGTATTTACTATTTGCCGTCGAGTTCCTTTTTTATCTATCCCTTTTGCTCTCGTTTATATCTGAATCATTTTCATGTCTTGCTTTTTATCTTTAGTCACGATATTATAACTATTATTCGCTCGGGCTCAATGTAAAAGAGCGCAAAAAAGCACAAAAATGAAAATACCTCTTTGCCATAGGACAATGAAACCGACATTACTCTCTTTTTATTATTTTTTTCATTTTACTTTGTACAAAGATTATTCTAATAGGAATGCATTTATTTTCCTGCCTTTTAAAACTCTAAAAGATTTTCATGTATATGACAATACAATACGTATATATATATATATATTCGCACCACTTTTCATATATATATATAACAGTAAGGAGCACAACAAAATTTTTTTATGTGTATATAAATTAATAAAATGACATATGCCAGCAATTTTTTCGGCATGTTAGTGACACACTACAGATATATATGTCCTATCAAAAATTTTTCATTAAATTCCTCGTCTACATAGTCTATTTTTAGTTCTTAATATTCACTCCGATAATCAATGAAAATTAATTTACTAATTTATATTTCATCTTATTTTTCTATCTATACTCCTTTATTATTCTTTCTTTTCTTTCCAATTATCTTACTATTTTCTAGAAAAAATATTTTACTAGAATCCTCCTGGGGACTCATTGCACAAATATATATTTATATATAAAAAAAAAACCCAGATTTGTTCCGTTGATCAATGTTCATTTAAACAGAAATATGAAATCAAATTGTATGGAGCAAAACGAGTAAATAGATTGTCTGTATTGCGATAATGTGTCGTTGTGCGGTTTGTAAAGTTTTTGAGTAACTTTGAAATGGCTTGCCCGCTTCGGGGCCGTAGATACGGCATTTATATGGTATATACCAAAAAAAAAAATGAAGTTGACGTGGACTAACTGTTTTCACTCCTTGTTTCAACATGTAAAAATTTATTTCGGATATAAAAATTTTCATAATTAATAATAATACAATAATAATTCAATATTAGAAATTGAGAGAAATGGTAAAATATTGAAAACATAAAAATTTAGTATACATATATATCCAACACGGCAAATGTGTGTATGTGCTGTTATCGCAGCTGAAGTACTTCGTGGCCCGCAAGAAGTTCAGAGAAGCTCTGAAACCTTACGACGTCAAGGACGTGATCGAACAGTACAGCTCTGGGCACGCGGATCTACTGAATCGCGTGCGAAATCTTCAATTCAGGTACCCATCAGATCGAGAGTACCTTTCATAAACGATAATATATATTTTTACGCATACAGACATATTTATATATGTATATATACATATACATGTATAAATATGTCTGTATGCATAGTATTATTAAACGAATAAAGTATATGGAACAGCAAAAAAATTTTTTAATAATTTATCAAAAAAAAAAAAAAAA